>JBBPNX010000082.1:0-44662 GCA_038091155.1 Harrya chromipes
GACATTCCACTCACCTTTGACCCGCCTGTGTCGTCGGCGTCTGACCTGCGACCGGTGGTAGTGTACGAGGGAGAAGATTGCGCATCTTTGCAGCAACCGTTTCCTCCCCGACGGCTGGTTCATCTCGCCCGAATTCCCGTCCTTGTTGTCACATCGGAATCAGGGTACCACACAGTTTACGACGACTTCACAGTCCAGTTTCTCCGAGACGCCGGTGTAAATGTCAAATATGTACGTCTAGAAAGTGTCGGCATCGGTGGCAATGGGCACATGTTCTTCATGGAGCTCAATTCGAACCAGATCGTGGCTGAAGTGGTAGAACCTTGGATCAGGCAGTTTCTAGTTACTGGTTCAAAATGAGTTTCGCGTGGCAGTGATCGACCTGCCTTGGTACTCTTCTCTGTTACTCGCAACCGATCGTGGATGAATATATGTGAATGGAAGATTCACGCGAGGCGGGAACCGGCGGGAATGTTGTGTTCTTGCTTCCACCTAAGTAACCAAGATACAAGAACACATGAGAAGTGGACGAGTCGTCATGACATATCTACATCCTGAACCATATCCGGCCGAGGTTCACCCCTCGTCACAGAGTTCACCAGCTCCCGCCGTACTTCGGATCCGATTTGAGGGTGTGGGTTCACCCGAACAACGTCCAGTAGCGCATCCTTCTGATCAGGCGTCAGATCAGGCGAATATCTGAAATGATGATCAGCCACCAACTCTAAATCGGATCATCAATTTTACCTTTGAGAGAAGGCTAGAAGACTCTGGTGCCAGAGAACCGGAAGCATCTCGGTATCCCCACGAGAGCGGGCCTTGTAAGTGTTTGAAAGACGAATGAAATGGAAGACGAGCGCGTCGACAACTTTATAGGGTAGTTGATACTTCTTATCGATAAGCACTCGTATGAACAATGAATTGGGACCTGTGGGAAGTTGGGTGAAACTCGCGCTGAATCCCGTAAAACATACCGGTGTAGTCCATTTGGGCGATCCGCAGTAATGCCGCTGCTGAGTGAAGGACGGGGACCTTCTTTTTGGCAACTACGGATGCTACGATAGCTGCTTCTTTGAGCGTACACCCACCCTAGATCGAAGAAAGCTGGATAAAAGGGCTAAGGGAGAGAGTGAATGGCTCACCTCCAACATAGGGAATACGATACCTTTGAAGAAAGCACTGGGCTTGTACAACGCACGCCTCAGGGCTTCGTAGTACTGAACATTAAGTTTTTTGTTGGATTGAATATCCTCTCGTATTGCGTCGAGTAATACAACAGATAAGAATAACTGAGCTTGTGGTGGCTTCATAGTGGATACAAAAATCCGGGTAGCGGCCCGGCAAGCATGTGGACTCCATTGTTCGGGTTTTGTGAGGGCCAAGATACGCGCCCAAGCAGGAAGTGATGGTATGACCTTGAATAATTTTGGCAATGACCCAGACTTGTATCCCCGGAGAAAGATCGCCAGCCTGGGTGGTTTTCCATGTCGGACTGAGATTCCATATGGAACGAACACGTACTTTGAGTAAGATTCAACCAGTCTAGGGTCGAGCCCTAGGGCCGGATCAGGGTGCTCTTTGTCTACGACAGGCGTAAGGGGGTACGTGGGACAAGGAAGTTGGAGGGGGGACAGACCTTGTTGAGCTTTTTGGATCACGGTAACGTTTTCTGCCTTGGTATTTTCAAGCTTTGAGAAAATGATGTCGGCTAGAGTGCGCCGTTCACCAGAGTTAGGTGGAAGCAGTGTGTCTAGTGCTTGTACATCTGCGGTATCAATTTGCTATCTGCCATGAGACGCTCATCGGGGAGACAGAACGGGAGAAACTTACGAACATGGCCTCAGCGTCGCCATCTTCGCTTATCTCGTCATCCCCCTCGTTGTCGCTCTCGTCAAAAAAGTCGTCTGCTGCGCGCGTCTGAGGTTGCAGATTGCGCGAGTCTGCAGCCTCATCATCATCCTCGTCTTGATCGTCTGGCATTTCGAGTTCCTCCTGCTGATCGCGGGCAAGCTCGAAAATTTTCTCGGAGGTTTTTGGGTCGAGAATGACCTGGCAGACTGTTTAACTCCATCCTACGATGTGAACTGTGGAGATACCTCGTCGTTGTCATCCTCTGCGGAGTGTCTCTGTGACTTTCGCCGCTTACCGGGGTGAGAGACACGACCATACTTTGCATAGAGCTCGTCCGCATCGAGCTGCGCGAGGAAGGGATCGTGTCGTTGTTTTTGAAGTTTTTGCGTTCGTGGCATAACTTGTGTTAAATTCCAAGCAATAATCGTAGTCGAGATAATGATTTGATCGAGTGGCTGTGTCAGGTTTCGAGTTTCCCCTGTGTCACCCGTCGAGGGTCAGGCCAGTTTAAAAGCACGTAAGAAATTTGCGCCTCTTTTCCCCTCGTCGCCATGTCACAGCTATTGCCCACTGAACTTGTATCCTTTTTTTCTTTGTTTCTCCTCGCGCGCTGATCGCGCGCTTGTAGATTCGTACCTTGGACAAGAATGGCCAAGAGATCAAGTCCGTCGGTTTTGAACGATTTGGGTTCGACAGCGAGGTCCCCATCGATCGCCTTCGCTCACTCTACCTTCGTCCCCACTACGTCGTCTCTGCATTAAAGTCCCAAGCTGATGCAGAGGATGCAGAAGAGGCTCCTCCTACTCAGGGTGTTAACACATATCAGTCAAAATCGATCTATTACCCAGACGCGCACTCCATCTCTTATACCACCCTTTCTCGATTCCCCCCAGTCAAACTACTTTCTCCTCATGCGCGGAAGCGTATCCTCGTCACGGGTGGTGCCGGGTTTGTTGGATCACATCTTGTCGATCGCCTCATGCTCCTTGGACATGATGTCACCGTGCTGGATAACTTCTTCACAGGATCAAAGACCACCGTCAACCACTGGGTTGGACACCCCAACTTTGAGCTCGTCCGTCATGACGTTGTGGAGCCCTTCATGATAGAGTGTGACCGTCAGTTGACAAAGGCATCAGCTTCATTTGCAACCTAACCCTACCCTCCTTAGAAATCTATCACCTCGCATGTCCCGCGTCGCCCCCTCATTATCAAATCGACGCAGTCAAGACATTAAAGACGTCGTTTATGGGAACGCTCAACATGCTTGGCCTCGCGAAACGGACCAAGGCCAGATTCCTGATCACCAGTACTTCCGGTCAGTCCATCTCCTCCTTATCCAGAGGCGTTGTTCATGAGTCCCTCAGAAGTATACGGTGACCCCGAGGTACACCCTCAAAACGAAGACTAGTCAGTATTGTTCTTTTGCTAGCCACGCGTCGTCTTGACGCGTCTGCAGCTGGGGCCACGTCAACCCCATAGGACCTCGCGCTTGTTACGATGAAGGAAAGCGCGTCGCCGAAACATTGACGTACGGCTTCAAGAACCAAGACGGTGTAGAGGTTCGCGTTGCGCGTATTTTCAATACATACGGTGAGATGATCGCAAGCTTTTTCGAGGTCATCATTGACCAACGGACCTGTTCCATCCTCTAGGTCCTCGCAGTCCGTAACCTGTCGTTCCTGTACTATACTTGAACTCATCCCTTCCTCCACAGTGAACCCCTCTGACGGCCGTGTCGTCTCCAATTTCATCGTACAAGCGCTCCGCGGCGAAGACATCACCGTGTACGGCGACGGCACCCAGACCCGCTCGTTCCAGTACATACACGACCTTATAGATGGTCTGATTGCATTGATGAACTCAGACGAGTCGCGCCCCGTCAACGTTGGCAACGGCGACGAGTTCACCATTGGGGAGTTTGCAGAACTGGTTCGGGAGATTGTGGAGAAGGTTCAGGAGGAAGATGGCGTGACGCGATCTCGACACGTGGAGATTGTTTACAGGCCTATACCCACGGACGACCCCAAGCGGAGGCGTCCTGATACGACAAGAGCCAAGGAAATTTTGAAGTGGCAACCGCGCTGGTCTGTCCGCATGGGGCTCGAGGAGATGGTGAGGTACTACCAGGCAAAGATGGCGGAGGGAAGCATCTAGATTGGATATGGTTTGTGAATATTGTTAGATTGCCGATTTAGTGTTCAAGATCCCTGAGTGATCCGTGTCGGGGACGTATACATGATACTAAGTACAGAGTATGTCATACGTGGTCGTTTGGGTTAAAAATCGAATAAAATGTCACTAAGTGTAAATGAATGGACTGGTGGTATCTTAAAGAGAAGTATGTTAGCTGGAGAGCGAAATATAAAATTACTTTTCCATAACAACCAGGTATAACCGGTAACCCGCGTACTCATCCTCCGAGACTCTTGGCTAATTGCACAGGGCCTTTGTACGAGCTTTGCGTGACAACCTTCAACATCGAACCTTTGATGATCTGCCTTTCGACGGTACTGTCGTTTACGGTGGTTCTCCGCACACGACCGTCTTGTGCGACAGCTTCCGTAACTAAATCAAGCCCTGCTGCAAGCCCGTTCGCCGTCGATTGTGCATCTAATAAAGGAGGTAGTTCCGGTGATGCAGGCCTGACATATTGTTTCGCAGCAATGAGGACTTCAGGATCTGTTAAAAAAAAGGATTTTCGGGAGGAAAAAGGTACACCGATCAATGAAGTACTTCGGAATCAACGGCGCGGTCCAACTTACCGACGTGACTTATTCCCCGACTGTCGCCATGGAACCAATGATGTGACTTTCGTTCCGAGAACCTGATGGTGATGAGACTGCGTGTGAGAACCAATGTTATCTGGCAAGGAATGAAACAGTTTCAGACTTTCGTATCGGGCGACCGTCGCTGCCGAGTGGACAGTAGGACTTTTCAATGTCCCTGGCGTAGAACTTGAGGCTTTCGAGTTGACTCTTGGCAACCTCTGGCGTGACGCACGAAAAGGAGAGCAACGACTTGGGATTTCGGTGCGCGATGGACGGATCACCCACAAGCTCCGAAAGTGTCTGTAACGCTAGCTTCGCACGTTCGCCTATTGGCAGGGCGGGAGGCCGTAGGTCCGATCGTGACCGGGGAAGTTGGGACAGAAACCCGGCGAAAACGCGATTGACCAAAGAAGCATTTCCTAGGATGATGGATACGCAAGCTGTAGCACCTAATACGGATTGCCGTCCGTCGTCTCCTTGCACGGGCACACGAGATGCAGACTAGGACGAACCTCTGATCATGTAGAAGCGAGGCTCGACGCCTGTAGCCTCTCTGATATCATCCCTCAATGTTTCTGCATATACAAGTGGTGCAATGGGCATTTGTTCGTTCTGTACGAGAAAATAAATTGGCACAAGTAGGTTGTCACATTGTAAGACATACCTGTACGATGAAAACCGGACATGTAATCTTTGCGAGCTCCTTCTTGTTGATCTTTGTTCGCTGCGGATGTCACAGCGTCAGACACGATACTTCAACATCGCTGAGTAAGCTTACGTTCATCAAAATGTTCACGAGCTCCACGATACGAAGACGCTTAGCAGGGGGTGTTATTTTCTCCCAGTATGCGATCAGCTGTCGGTACTAATCAGTCAAGGACAAGCTTCGACTATCCACGTCTACTCACAGTATCTTGGAGGTCACTGTTGTTGGTCTAAAGCCATGCCTGAGTGGTTCTCCGCGGTGCATCGTAAGTATCTTACCTCGCCTGTCATAAAGTTGACAACTTCGCTCCCGGCATGTTCGAATGAATCCAAGTCTGGTGCATAACACCACAGCCGTAGAAGTTCGTCATATGCGTTGAAAACCCACTTGAGTCTGAACAAGTCAACCGACCGAATGCAACAGTAGGAACGTGGAGGCATACTCGGTTGGTGGTGGTACATTTACAAGTGTGAGACTCAAAACAAGCTCGGGCCATCTTGAACAGGGTTAGCTGCAGGCTTGGCACGACATGGGTACGTACGCACAGTGCGGCGAGCCTTAGGACAGTATTGACAGAGATGCCTTCGATGGCAAGAAAATGGGCGGGTGGTAAAAAGAGCGCCTGTTCGATTCATGAGCCTGAGGACGGTGCGGGAAGGAGTGTCTGTTGACATACTTGTATTGCCGAGGCAAAGTCGGCGGCATCTACATAGCAGTCGTGTAATGCACTTGGGCGAGACCGTGAACGACCCTGCGAGCGCTGGTCAAAGGCGATGATATTGTATTCGAGCGTGAGTCTTGGGTCGTCGAAGTGCATAGTGAGCCAGCTCGAGTCGAGGAAGAGTGGGTGCAGCATAGTGACTGTTGGCTTCTCGGGGTCAAAGCTTCCTACGTTGCCATAAGCCGAGTTTGTGATGTACCAGATCGACACAAAGTCGTCTTGGGACGGCAGATGGACGAAAGGCATATCGAGACGGCGAAACAACCCAGATAGCGCGGAGAAAAGGCAATAGACGCCTGGGGATGAGTTATATGTAAGTAGCCCACCACTGTCCGCGGTTTAGCAGCCCTGAAGGAACCATTTTTTAGGGCCCTCGTAGCCGACGTTGCCTGACAATTTTGTGTGACAGCTCTTACGGATTTGGGTCTAGTCGCTGCCAAATACCATCTCGAGCCAGGTCGGCTGTTATCTCGCTACTAAAACCCGGCGCTGAAGCTTGCAATATCAAGCTAAATATCCAGCGAACGCCCTCTGCTGTTCCAACAATGGGACTTTGTAGCAGAACCCTGGTTGATTGACGTTAGACCGTGAGCCAGTGTGCCCAGGTAAATGGAAAGGAAGCACCGTTGTCTGTCATATCTTCCACGATCTCGTAAGGAACCGACACGCCACACGGCGAGCTCAAGCAAAGACCTCGGCGAGATTCAGGCCCCGGCGTTAAGGCCAACTGAGGAAGTGCTCCGGCCAGCTTAGATGGTCAGCTGGCCTCGACTGAAGACAGTGAACAGTATGATACTATGCTGTAGAATTGAAGTGGCCAGTGTGTTGATTCGAGAAGGTCTCAGCGTCGAAGCGAAACAAAGAACACTACATTTCACTGGGAATAAAACCGCCTTAGGTTCGTGATCGATCTGATCGACGGCACCGCAGTGCCGCATGGCAAGTAATGCTGACGCCACGAAGTCACTTCTCAAAGTTTATTCTCCTCCCTGTCTTTCTCGGGGAGCCATTGTGAGCCTTCACGCAACACCAATACGACTAGTTGAATGACGAGCCGGCGGCAGAGTCAAGAGGCAAAACTGCCAATGCTAATGGTATGCTCCGGTATCGTTTCCAGGAGAGATCTCGGATGTAACTCCCTCGGGAAAATACTCACACGTGCGATTCACCGGTTTCCCCTATAGTCCTTCCAGAACTTGGACAACCCTTCGCTGCTTCTGTTACGGAAAACCCCATTGTGTCAAGTCACAATCACAATGTGATTCGCATGCTTACCTCGCACTCGGCCTGGGAAGTGGTGGCAAACATGGTGGGGACTCCAAGGGTTTCCAGTGCCGTTTGTTGTTTCTGGACGAGGGCACCCCAAGCAAGTAGGAACCGTTCTGTATCAAATCTCTGCAGGTCTCTACGGTATGCGTCGTTCATCATCTGTATGTCAATGATTGGTCAGGAAAGTCCATTATTGACAAGTTATGCAGACTCAAACATCAGCCTCGTGTTTTGATAACCCTGCGCCGATCAGAGTAGCTCTATGTAAAGTGGGAAATATGAATAAAAAGACCACGACGATTTTACATACTCACTTGGTACGAGCAACTTTGACCTTTTCCTCGTGTTTCTTACGTATAGTCTGTCGTTCTTCCCACAACTGTCGCTCTAGATCATTTTGCTCTTGGCGCAGCTAAGTGCTGGTTTAATAATGCGTGGGAATGTACACGATAAATGAACCATACGCGAGAAATGGCAGCAAGGAATCCTGGATCATTAGCAAGTTCAGTTAGATGTGGTAACGCTTGCTGGAACGACATGGAACGGATGTCTTGCACAGGTATGGAGGACGCTGCGGCGAGCTTTGAAGTCACGGTCGGTTGCTCTGAGTGGTTAGGGGGCTGTTCCTGAGATGGCCGAGGAATATTTCGAGATGGTTGAGGAACCGTACGCGCGTTTGACATCGGCGGCGTACTGATGGCAACGGATGTCCATTCCGATGTTCTCAGCTGGGAAAGCAAAGTAGCTACCGAAGGTGGCGGTGCGGTGTTGGTGGACTGAGCTCTAGGTTCGGGTTGCACATCGTCGAGGGTGCTTGCAGGGGATGTATCAGTGCCTGCACGTGAAGCGACATTCGATGAATTCGAGCCTAGGGTGTCTCGCCACACTTGAGAAGCTCTTAACTGGTCGAGTAGGGTCTTGATTGCTGTGGGATCCTAAACGACCGTTGTCGTGTCTGGGCTGCGATCTGTACAGTGTAGTGATACTCACGTTAATGTTGGCGGAATTCATTGGTGTGACCGCCGCTACGACTGCGTAACGGTGTGAAATATATACAAGTCAAATGTACGCAGGTGGAGGGCAGAAAACAAGTGCACGGGTGATAATGTGGCTCGTTCCGGTGCGATGCCTCGGAGTTGGGGAGAAACGTGGGACAGGGCTGACTTGGCTCCAACATAATGTGCATTGCCACAACGACGCGGAGCCAGGCACTCCGAACACTCACAACTCATGCACGAGAATAAAAATTCTTTGGATTCAAGCGAGACAAACTATATCATGCCGACTTGTTATTCTTCGCATGCTGGGTTACCATGGTTGATCGTTGACGTATGTCTAACCAGAAGAAAAGGTCTTTGGTAGTGACGTTGCCAGGTGGGCCTGGATAAAACTTGGGCCTGTCCGAATGACCGACGTCAGATGTCAGCGAGTGGGCTCAGGGTCGCCGGGCTGATGATGAATGAGAGTCGGCGCGTCGGGGCGGTGGTGGATACAGAGAGTATAGACTGCGTAGATGGGAGAACAAGAAAAACGTGGTGGCTTGGCTGCTCAGCTCCGGTGATCGACAGCTGCCGCGGAGATGGGGTGCGTATTATCAGACGACGCGTGGGACCAGGATGGATATCTGGCTCAAATACATTGACATGGGACGAAGTAGGCTGCATCAATGAGATGCGGTTGGTTCGCGGGGGTGATATGGACCTCACCGAGCGGGATGAAATGGAGGCATTTTACGACAGTGTGTGCGTAAAGGTAAGTTGGTGGCGGAAGTGGGCAGTGTTAGACGGACTGGAGAGACAAGGTTGGACTAGACTAGTACTAACTTAACTTGGCAACCCCGTTGTCGACACCAAGGAGGATTGCAAAGTCGAAGGGGATACTAACTTACATTGCAGGCTGTGGGATGCGACCAGGGCGGCCGGCAGTGATTATTACGGCAAAAAGGAATAAGACAATAAATAATAAATAAATGGTAATTTCCACGGTAGACCTCTCTGAATCCCTCTCCCTGCACTCCTCAACATCGACGTCTTTCTTGCTCATCTCTTCCCTTCTCCCCTCTTCATTTTTCCTCCTCTTAATCCTTGTATTTCCTTCCATCCATTGCTCATTCCCGTCGACCCTCCTTTCTTTCTTTCCATAATGTCCACCGATCGCGCAGATTATCCGCCCCAGGCAAGCACTTCTCACATGATGAAGACCACAAAGCGCGGTAGACCCTACCTCAAGGTATCTATCTTCCTCACACTCCTCTTCATTCCCGTGAAACCATTTCACCCCCCAGGACACCCTTGATCTCTTTGCGACCCTCATCGTGTCCCTCCAATTGACAACCCACAAACAATATTTCCGCACCTTCCCGAACTCTTTCTCCACGTACGTCCTCCCCCTTCCTTTCCTCTCTGCCCTCTCCTCATCTCTCCCCTAGCGATGAGGCTGCTCAGAACTTGGCTTCCTTGAAATTCTCCCAGTCCAACCGTGGGCCGGACCCAAGAGACAAATCACGAATAGTGACGACCACCACGACCACCACATTCTCTATGACCCGTGACATGGCAAAGGCGATGTGCCAGCATTTCATGGATGCTCGTCTAATCGAGAACGCCGCTGATCAGGGGTCAAACTTATTCAAGGATCGTGGCACCTATGTCCTCACACCAAAGGGTCTCCACGTCCTCGAGCGATTCATCTCAAAAAATGGCATCAATTCCGATCACCTGCAGCACGTATTCGCATCCCAACCTATTTGTATCAAACTCCTCCACCTCGAACGTCGCACAGCCGATGACGAGATCATTGTTACCCAGTCCGTAATAACCGCCCTCTTTCGTCGCTTCGTCGGCCGCCAGCCAAATTACCCCCCTCAAAATGCCACCGCACCACAAGATGCTTTCCAAGAGTACCACGAACGTTCAAAAGGTGTGCAGCTCATGGACGTACAAGAGAGAGCACAACCTCTTTTGGGCAAAGCAACTGTCGTACACAAGTATTGTTTTGCCGCCGTCTCCGCACTCGAGTGGCTTTGCGACTTCACGTCGGTAGTAGGGAGAGAGGAAGCAGCAGAGATGGCCGCACAGTTCGTTCGCTTCGGCCTCATCACCCTGGTTAGCGACAAGCGCAAGAACAACGACTCTGCTATCATCTTTACAGTTCGAGGTTCTGCGCCTGGTGGTAACTCCCCAGTTAGCGTGAGTCACATTCATCAAGCCCTTTCCCCCAATAGTACGTCTCATCATCCTTTCAAGCAACATGGCGAATTCCGGTGCACTGCAAAAGCCATTTATAGGATAACAGATGAAGGCAAAAGAGTCGCCCAGTGGGACGATCACGTATCTTCCCCTCACAGCTCCGTCACCAATTTGCACGAACGTTCTTCGTTGGAAGGCAGTACTATTGAAGGTGTAGCCAGATTGGGACCAGATTCCAGCGTCAGTGCTGCAGACGCCAAGATTCATCGTCGGATTTCCATGGCCGAGAAACTCAACAGTGCATATGCCGAGAAAGAGTCGTTGAAGGAGGCAAAGGCGAGTGTCAAGAGCAATACCGATCGTCTGAACCAAATTCTCGAGGAGCCGTCCTATCGAGCCCTCTTCCGCGATTTTCTCAAAGCGAACTTTTGCGAGGAGAACCTTGCTTTCTGGATGGATGTCGAGGATTTCAAGCGCAAGTTTAGTATCACATCAAGCGCACAGGCGAATGTCCCCTCCGGTCGTGGAGGGAAAGGAACGCCCGGCCAAGTAGCAATGGAGAAACACCACGAATCGCTCATCCAAACGGCTTTTCAGATCTACAACAAGTATCTCGCGCCGTCGAGCCAGAACGAGCTCAATATCGATCATGGCCTTCGACTCGATCTTGCTAGTTACCTGAGCGAGGTGATGACCACCTTGAACGGTAAAGCTTTCGACGGCCAAGTTGATGCAGCCCAAGCCGGTGCTTTCAATGCGACCCAGCTGCAGACGCTCATCAAGTTATACTCCCGCATACAGACTCATGTACTTCGATTAATGGCGATGGACTCCCTACCCAAGGTATGCTATCACATGCATCTGCCCCAGAAATACGTTCATGTTTGTCATCTAGTTCATCAAAACCCCGCGCTTCATTGAAGCTAAGCAATGGCTCGGAGGAGATGCATCCGAGGACATCCAGTTTCTGACGAGCCCTCCCGCTCCGCCTGGCTTGGGGAGCGAAGAGACCGGTGGCGCTTACATCACTGTTTCCGCGAAAGCCACTGAACGAGAACAGAGGCAGCAGGTTCCGGGCTCCTCCACGAATTCATGAATACACGCTTTTTTTCTTTTTCTTCTTTTCTTTTTTCTTCTCTCCCGTTTGTCGTCAGCAGACTTTGCTCTATTACTACCCCAAGGTACGATATCCTCGCATCCTTACTTTTCCTCGCACTGGGTTTGGTATCGGTTCATCTCTCAACTTGTTATTTCGCATTCCTTCCCCCTTTTGCCCTCCACCCACGCCTTCATACCTTCGTCACTAGCAGTAATCTTCATCACTTCCCTGGCATCCAGTATAGTTTTCTGGGCTTTCCTATCATGCTTAACACTATTCCCGCCTGTTCCGTCCTGTTCATTTGCATCACGACGACTTCCCCTCCCTAGCCCTCCTCTCACGGCGGTGTACAATCTACCTTATAATTATATGCATACCTACTGCCTCTTGCACAGGTGCAGACGTAATTGATAGCCTCGATGTTCCATAGCATGGTCGTATTCTACAAATTGTCTCATCACTCGAAATTTTGGATGGCAGAAACTTGGAATAGTTTGTGATTGCAACCGCCGCATCAGTGGCGTCCACATATGACGTGGAAACTTTAGTGCTGACCTGGTAATTACCATTATCAACTCTTCCCAACATGTCCTGGATCTGGAACCCCAGTGGCGATAAGGCTTCAAAGCCTACGCCAGCCGAAGAAATGGTACCAGACCCTGGTGATCCTAACAGGATGGTGTCCAAGAAGGCTGCAAACCAACCCTTTCTCGCGTACGTGCATACTACCCACTACGAAAGTACCACTTCCCTAACCCAACTGCGCCCACCAAGCTACCACGAATACAAACGCGAACAAGAACAGCTGCACCAAGCCTGGCTCCAACGCAAGAAAGAACGCGAGGAAAAGCTTGCACGCGGCGAAGCGGTCGGTCCTGAAGAGCGCGATCCCACCGCCCAAGAGGAAGTCGGCCTGCTCGGCTTTCTCAAGTTCATCGTCTACCTCGTGTTGATCCTGGCTCTGGCTGGCAGGTTCTTTACGGGGAGCTTTTTGTGGGAGTATGATGGCAAGTGGGCGAGGTTGAAGACGTATTGGCCGGTGAGTTGCAGTGTCTTTTTTTTTCTTTTCTTTTTTCCATTCCATTGCGCGCGGTGTGCTCAGGGTACTGCTGTTGTGTCTCGAATTGGGCTTTTCATGTGCTTAGGAACCCACCGGTCGCCTATTTTCGGAATCGTACCTTGCTACGTTTGACGGGACGGATCCCAACAAGCCCATATACATCGCGGTAGGTTCGTTCTGCCTCCTCATCGACGGATGCTCATATCAGAGCCTCTGGTCATCGGACGCCGACAGATTGACGGGGAAGTCTACGACGTCTCGAGCAATAGACGCGTCTACGGCCCGGGAGGCTCGTACAATAGCATGTATGCGTCGTTCCTATTGATGCTATTCTGCGGCGTTTTTGACTGAGAGGGGGCTGTACAGGGCTGGTATCGACGCAGCGAGATCGTTTGGGACTGGGTGTTTCCAGACACACCGCACGCACGACTTGCGCGGGTTGACCGACGCTGAACTCAAAGTGGGTTTTAACGGTATTGGTCTCTTCGTGGGTCGATGTGCTGACGTTGATCGTTAGGGCGTGCAACATTGGAAGAAGTTCTTTACGGAACACAGGTCGTATTTCAAGGTAGGAAAGGTGCTCCACCCTCCCATCGATCCACAGAATCCCATCCCGGAGCACTGCAATCCCACAAAGGAGCAGCCCGCGCATCAAACTCAAACAGGGGGTTCGGGTGAGAGTAGCAAGCCATGGGTCCAGCCCGGTCCCTCGCCAACTCGTAAGCCAGAGCACGAGGAACTTTAGATTAAAAGTGAAGCTCCTATATATTGAGAATCTAAGGACTATCATAACATCACGACGGACGTGCAAGGGAGAATGGGAGTGTTGTGATCGAGTGAGTGCATAAGATCGCATAAATGGGCATATAAGCATAGTCCCTGCAGGATGAGCCGAGCGATGCACAAGGGTGCTTGGCGATGATTTTTTACATTTGCCTCAAGCCTGCCAAACACAAACCATGAGTTAAAGCAGTGCAAAGGTTGCCGGCAGTCTAACTTGCCTGAGAAGGCGCCCCGTGTGTCATGAAGTAATTTCTTAGGATAGGGAAATCGGCAATCGACCCGTCGACCATTGAGGAAAACGGACTCTCTCGGTACTTTGCAACAAGAATATTACCGCGCCATGCGGTTG
Organism: Harrya chromipes; assembly: GCA_038091155.1. Lineage (NCBI taxonomy): Eukaryota > Fungi > Basidiomycota > Agaricomycetes > Boletales > Boletaceae > Harrya > Harrya chromipes. Next base: position 13,798 of record JBBPNX010000082.1, read on the forward strand.
CCTCCCGAAAAGCCCTCCCTTGAATCTCGCGGATGCACTTGTTGATAGGGAAGGGCATTCCGTCACGCGAGATGATAGGGTAAAAGACAACGTAAGGTTGAGCAAATTTTTTGTTCATTCCATCAAGCGCTTCGACGAGCTTTATTAGAATGGTGCACGTCGTCAGTGGCGTCTAACCGGGCGATCAAATTGTCTTCGACTTACATGATAATGCCATGCACGGGGGCCGAGGCCCTCTGCGATGTAGTCCATGTAGACTTCTGGGTGCGGCATTCGAGAAGGCAGGGTGCTCTGGGGAGCATGAGGGTCGGGCATCGACATTGGGCTTGTCATGAGCGCAACCATATGTGGGTTCCGGCCATCAGAAGGAAAGAGGAGAGCCTCGAACGATGTTAGCTGGTCCATTAAAGATTAGGATGAGAAGACGAATGAAGTAGGCGAGTAGGCGGAGAATAGAGTAGTTGGACGTGGACTGTGCAATATAGTCGAACACTTTTGGGATGACGGAGCAGGCAGAGACGCCTTATATATGTCTCTGAAACGAGGTCAGGGTGATATCCGGAGTATCACATAGGACAAGGAAGAAGACAAACGTATAGTGCAATTAGTTTGGCACGAGGTATAGCCGATCACAGGACTCGGCAAACAGTATTGGCCATCGCGACCTTGTGGGCGGGAAGTGGTAGTTGCCGCTCGAGGTGACAATTTCATGTGCAACATAGTGATACCGAGGACAGGCTGCGAGCAGGAGCGGAGGGATAAGAAACATTAAAAGCGGAAGTATGTCAGCCATCAATGACGGGGAGGGCGTGCCAGAAAGTTTGGATCCGAAGTTGGGGCGGGAATGGATGTAGATCATAACCAAATTTATGTTCATCTATCTGACATGGATCGAGAAGCGTGACAGCGACGATGACATTTATTGCGCTCCGGTACGGCTACCAAGACACGGGTAAGTCTCGACAGACAAGCCTAAGACGTTGACATAAAGCACACTTACTCCGTCAGTATGTTCATCCGCTGTCATGCAGTCTGAACATGAGTGCCCATCCGGCATCAGACCTTTCACGAGGCGTTCCTGTATATGTCGGGCCCCTTGACAGTTTTAGGGTCGCAAAAATGATCTCCATTCCAGTTACAATCACCACAGTTCAATGATACCTCCCTAGTCGAATGGACGCTGACGGTGCCCGCGCCATCATCCCCATGTTTTGAGTTGTCGCAATGCAAATGGGTCCTGCACGGATGCTCCGCCGACATGTGGCGCGTTGGACAGGGTACGGTTGTTTGTCCGTCGGATCTACCGAGGACTGGATGATGAATGCAGCAGAAGCGTGTTTTGGTTGACTCCGCGAGAGATATTAGAAAGTGGATCAAAACGAGCGTAGAGAGGGCTGCAGGCGTTTGCTAGTAAGCATTTGAAATTGTCGATCCCTACGGAGGTCAATCGGAGCCATATTATCATTCAAATGTCGTTCCACGAGTCAGCGCCCACGACGTTGGTTTCCTGCATCCAGGGTTTTCCCCATCTGCAGTCTGACACACACACACACACACACTGCAGTGCACGCCAGTACCGTTCGCAGATCCATTCGGGGAAAGAGGACTTACATGTAATGATTTGGTGTTGGAGGTCATATCCGTGTGATGTGCAAGTCAAGAGTGGATTCTCTTTGTTTTCGGTGTTTCACTCGTCCCAAAAAAGGAAGGTTTGGTTGATGCGTAGAGCAAACTTGACTTGACTTTGCAATCGTCCACTGATGGCAGCTACGGTCTCTATCTTGGTCCCAACCCACCTTTCTTCCTTCTTTCCCTCAACAAACGCGTCTTCAGTCGTCTTACAGTCCGCCCGTAGAAATTTTACCACCCCTACCCCGGCCACAGATGCAGATCTCCATCCCGAACACGCGTCTTTCGTGTCTATTGTACAGTTACAGCATGTCGGGTCAATCCTCTTACGCGTTCTTCATGGTGGTTTGATCGTGGAACTAATCTCATTATCGACCCAAGCACCCCCAATTCGTTTTGTCTTCCCCGTTCCCATTCTCTCCGCACCGGCCATTCTTGACGCCGCAGAGCAAGAACTCCATCTCTTGGTCGTCACAATCACGGGCTCTCTTTACCGCCTCGTCTTGCCCGCTGCAAATCCCCATCTTCTTTGGCACGATCAGGCAGCTCCCAACTGGTGCAGAGAATACATCATCCAGAGTGTCCCCGATCTCTCTAGGGGTATTGTCCAAGTACACGGCATTCACTGTATAGTAATTGGCCTCAAGAATGGATCCCTTCTTCGTATAGAGTCAGAGCGCATCGGTGACGATACATGCGATGGTATGTGCTCCCCATCACAATCCACACGTGCATTTAGTCCAGGCCTGCAGATCTTTGGACCGAGGCTCTCAGCCAGCCAAAGTCTTTCTTTGGTACCTTCGCTTCTTACATCCCTGGCCTTCAGCCGGGTGCAAGCGCGTCATCGGAAATACATTCCGTCGCGAGCCTTCCCCAGCCTACAGATCTCACTCACACTTGGACCCTTTCACGGGACCGTGTCCTCCGCCTTTGGACCGCAAAAAGTGGTTGCGTCGCTTCGAAGACTATTCCAACTCGAGTAACTGTCCAGCCAACCCTGCCTGGTGCCACTATGTCCGAGCCCTTGGCTGCCGAAGCTCGCAATCTTCTCCGTATTTACGCCGGTGGTACCAACGATGAAGGCACGTTCGCCATCGTGTTCACCCCAACATACGCCGACCCCCACACCGGTGGATATTTCCAAATCTTTGACTCGACGTCCGATCAACTGCGCGAACTTGGAACCATCGAGTGTTCTTCTGCTAGTGTCCACTATCACTTGCAAGATTTCATAATCCACGACGGCCTGTTGTGCGTGTTATGGGAGCGTCAAGGCTGCTCAATGATGGAGAAAACACCCTTGGATTTAGGGAACCTGAATGCTTCCGACAACACAACGTGGTCTACATCCAGTCACGGGGAAGAGGCCGACCTCAGTCCTGCGTACCTTGAAGAGCTTCTTCGTTTCCCTGGTTCGCTCACCGAGAAATTCATGCAAGCAATCCTGCGGCCAGGCTTGTTCTCCTCCCTGACTATCCGCACTGCTCTCGAGCAGTACGTAGATGCCTGTCTCTCCCTCCCTGGTCCTCCCGCCCCAGAACTCACAGCATCCTACACAACTGTGGTCGAGAACATTGCCGCAGTGGTAGGTTGTACAGTCTCTCTCGTACAAGATCCACACACTGGTGCAATGCAACACGACTGTTATTGGAGTGCACTCAAACGAGATTGGGAAGGATTTATAGCTCGCTGCCGTGAGGTGGAGCGCAGTGCGCGGTGGCCTCTCGCCCTTTGCGTTGGCCAGGGGAGCGAAGGTGTCATCGTGGTTGAAAGAGAGCGAATCAGCATTCTTGCAAAGGAGGATCTTCCAATCACTATTCATAGACACCTCAGTGATTCACTTACTGTGGACTCTCATTTCACTGTTCTCGACATTGCATGGACCCTGTGCGACAAAATTGGACCGGAACTTCTCCGCAGCGTGGAGACCAGGGTTGTTGATGTTCTCCATCAGGAAGTGGCCTTCTCCATTGTGGATATCCTTGGTGACCAGGCGCAACGACTGGACTTTGCGGAGTGTCTTGACGAAGGCACTCAAAATTCGATCATCACAAGGCTGCAAGACATCGAAGATCTCGACAATGATATTCGAATTATCCTTGACCTCGTCGCTGGCTTCGATCCGCAAGTCAAGCGAGAGGAAGACGAAGTTGAGCTGCTCCTTCCACCTACGCGGTCAGAGTGGAGGGTCGCCCTTTCAGCAGCCTACGTGTCCACCTCCGTGCACGCTCGCTATGACATTTGTATTGCTTTGATGGCCCTTCTCTTTTTCCTCGCCGACGATTTAAAAGAATGGGACCAATCTCTGCTGGAAGAAGTGTTTGCCGTTTTCCGAGGGCTTGCTATGCTACGTTTCGCTGCGCGTCAACCAGCGGCAGACCATGCCCAAGGTCCCAGACCGTCAGACGACGCAAACACCAACGACATGATTGCACGCATGAGCAACATGCAGGTGTCGAGGAACCTCTCTCGCTTTGCGCCAACATCATCCCTTGTGCACCGTCTAATAGCTCAGTCAGGTGAATGCGATGAGCTGCCTGGCTCCGCGCACCGCTTTCTAGATACCACTGGTCTACTTCAGTCCACTTCCCCCACGCATTCCACTCTTTTTGAGGTACAGTTTTGCGATAGCCTTCGCAATCTAGGATATCCTGAAATTGCCCGGGACATGCTTGCATGGCTGCCGCGAACTCCTGGTGTTATCTTTGTCACCGCACAACTCTACATTGCTCTTGGACGTGCGGATGACGCAGCCAGCATGATGGAGAAGGTTGCTGCGAGTTTTGGTAAGTTACGAAACGCTCCTGTATGCCATTTCTTATATTTGATTTCTCAGGTTCTGACAGTGGTCTTTCGTTTGAGGACGCGGAGGCGTTATCATCCGTTCTGCCTGCAAAGGCTCTCTATGATTCCGATTTTTCCTTCTATCTAGAAATGTCAACACTTTTTAGGTCAAATGGCCTAACACAGCACGAGGTTTCATTCCTTCGTCTGGCCTTATCAGTTGCGCTTCCAGAAGCTGACACAGCGGATATATGGTACGGCCTGACTCGGGGGTATATTGATCTTTCTTCCTGGGAAGAGGCCTATTCATCAATCGTCGCAACCCCATTTGATAGCGTGTAAGACGGCCCTTGCACACATCGCATAGACAATTTATTAACGCAAGATTTATATAGGAAGCGGGACTGTATCTCCCAGCTCGTATATCAAATGTGCGAAGAGGGCGCCGTCGAATTGCTGGTTTCTCTGGATTTCGCTGGTTTCGCTTCCGAAGTGGATGATGCCCTTGCGTTCAAAGCGCGCAACACCGATCCTCGTGCTCGCCCCTTTTACTCTAGAATTCTGTACACGTGGTATACACGAAGAGGGGACCATCGGAGTGGTAAGTTTTCAACTTTCTTAAAGTTCATAAAAATCTCGGTATCTGAACCTGGATCTATTAGCTGCCCGAACTATGTACCAACGTGCGCGCAAACTCCAGCAAATCACCTGCAAACCTGCTGACGTGATTTCGTTGATGGAGGACCAACTGGAATCTTATTTACTCGCGATCAACTCTTTGTCCCTTCTGGAACCCAAGAATGCATGGATTGTTGTTCAACTGCCTGCTTCAAACGCCCAGGACTTCGAGGTGAACGACGATCTTCATGTGACCATCTTGTTTTGCTAATCTCATCATGATAGTCCCGTAAACGGCGGAAATTGGCACAAAACTTGCCGCATTCGACTACAGGTACTGATTCAGAGATCATAGACCTCGAGGACCTCCGCTTCGAATACACGTTGATATCTGCAAGGCTCCGTCTTATTCGACGTGACTTGACACTGCTTTCTGCTCAAGGTGAATAAAATGCATAATGAATAATTAATTTAATCAAGGGCACACGGGCTGACGGTTTACGTCGTTAGACACACTGCTGTCGCCATCCTTGGTAATCCTAAGGTTAGGGCAGGCTAATCAATTCGAGCTAGCGATAACAACGGCCCGGGCACTTGGCGTGGATATGAGTGAACTTTTCGCTGCACTCGCAGGACAGTGCATGAGGCTGTCGCGAAACCCTGACGGAGTTTTGTAGGGAACCCCATCAAGTGACTCGCTTGCCATACTGACCCCTGCACACAGGCAGGATACCGCGGATTGGCTTCTAACGGATAATATTTCTTCATGGCCTGGGGCACCTGGTGATAGAGGGTGGCGGTACCTTAAACTTGCTCTAGAGCGCCACGACGGTGCAGATACGGATTATCGGTACACCAAAGCTGTCTTGGAAGCTATCCTATCGCATGACAGGTCCTTACCTCCTCCCCCTTGGCTCATACACACACTCGAGGTCAGTCTCCTCCATTAGGTTTTCGTCCCAGTGATGCTCATGATGATCATTTTTTATTAATTTTTTTTTCCTTGTCCCATTCCCAGGAACATCATCATGAGTACCTGATCCGAATCAGCCTCCGCTTTGACATTCTCGAGAGTGCCCTGGAATACACGCTCTCACTCGTCCAAAAGGTCAGCCAAGGTTTTCGATATCGTCATGCGAAAAAGCACTAAATCTTAAAATGATGTACTCACGGCACGTCAGGCGGACGCTGCGCTCCCACGCGCGCAACCGAAAACGTCGTGCACGACCTGGCTCCCTTACACGCTCATCGACCAAGTATTGGTAGCGGCGGCCGCACAGGACGACTTGAGCCCTCGTGGACAGACGCTCAGACGGACGCTCCAGACGGACATTAGTAATCGCGTCAAGCGGATGCAAAAAATAAGCAGGCTTTCCTAGGTAAAATCGCTACTTGCTTCTTTCTCCTGAAAAAGCGTCCGCTGGACTGTCACCTGTACCACAGCCTGAACGCATGTCTTTGATATACTTATCTAGGTTTCCTTTTCATAATTACAACACGCGACGGTCCGTATGAGCGTGAAATGACGTATTTTCTTCTTGGATGTGACAGGGACCCTGTGCCGACCGGTCGCAGCGTGCACCTTGGGGGAAAACGAAGAAGTCTGAGTCTGACATTCTGTGAAAAAAAAAATAGACGGTCCGCATCCGCACTGAACGTAAGTTTCGCGAAGCTTATCGATACAATACAACATGGTAATATAGCAGTGAGTAGGAAGCGCGAACCGAACAGAGAGCATCTTTGAATATATACACGCGGCAGGGAACAGCAGTAGAGTGTGGATATGGATATGTGTGGTAGTCTGCATGACAGAGGAAAATAGATAAATGGGTATTCAAATGCAACAGGGGGTCAGGCAACAACGCCGTGCGCCACCACAAATACGTACAAGGGCGTGCAATGGCGACTCAGGGAGAATTGAGGGAGGGAGTGGGAGGAGCCAACAATCCAACACCATAAGAGATTCCGTCCTGTCTTTTACATAATCCAAGTATTCCCCATCAAAAGTCGTCCGGGAGGCTACTAGCACTGCCGATTGCCCGTGTGTCGTGGATGTTGCATCACATCAAGAAATCGAACCCACTCGGCTTGACTCAGCGAGGGTCCCCACATAGTCTCATCTTCCGTCGCCGCCGGACACGAGTAAGGGTAGCGTCCGAGAGTGGGATCACCCGCCATGTAAGGTTGCCGCGATGGGTCAGAGTACGACTGCCGTGATGGGTCGACGTAACTTCGCGACGAGGCCGGGTCGGAATAGGAAGCCCGAGAGTGATATGATTCGGGATACGAGGCGGCCGGGCGGGTATCTGGGTAAGGATTCCCGGTCATCGTTCCGGAGGAACGAGCAGTATCATCGTAAGCATGACGAGAAGGAGAAGGGTCTACAGCGTAGGTCTGCCTGGACGCGTCGGGGTAAATTTGCGACTGGGATTGTGAAGTTTGCGGCGCGGCAACAGAATACGACAGGGGGGACGAGATGGGCGGCGCGGCGACGACGCCTTGCGATGACATTGACTGAGCGGGCGATTCCTGCACACCCGCGTATCCGACGAGCGAGGAAGATGATGTTGTCTTGCCAGACGCAGTTCCGTAATCGGCTGAGCCTCGGGGCTGGGCATTGCACCCTTGCGGACTACCCGAGTTACCAGTGGCAGGTGAACTCATGTATCCTGGCGCATTGGGTGAATCAACAGCGTTCACTCTGGGATACTTTGGAGAATCGTGGTACGGGAATGCGAGCGTTTTGACCAGGCTCAGCACACGGCTCTTCATGCGTTCCCGTTCCTTCTCGTCTTCATTTGCAAAGTCCTGACCGTACAGAGGTGCGAGCGCGTGAAGAATGTCGAACGCTTTATCTGCGACCGGTGATCCCCGACTGAGCTCGAGAGTTGTCGATGCCTTCTGGATGTTTGCACGGAATAATGATGCACCAGGCTGGTCGGGGTTTGAAATTAGTTGGAACGAGAAAAACATGGCAGAGCTGAACACATGGAACGGGCCCCAATTCATGTGGCCAGGAACTGCTAATGATGCATTCGCCATAAAGTCCGGACGAGCCTGACCGACAAGCGTGATCAGTTTGTCGGCAGCACCAACAGCGATGTCAAGGGAGAGAGCGTGGCGTTCGTTCTTGGCGTTCTTTTCTTTTGATGATGGGGCCGGCTTATCACCAACTTTAGGCGAAGGAGCTGACGCGTACGGCCGGTGGAGGGTAAAACGAATGTGGTAGTAGCTGGTGCGGATGATCACGCTCTGTACACCCAAGCGACGGGTGAGAGTATTGAGACTGGCGAGACTACGCGCTACCCTGAATTCATCGAGGTCGAGTTCGGGGGGGAGCGTGTCCATCCATTGGGTGAGAAGGCGATCATGAGCTTGGACGGTCTCGTAGGGAACGGGACGCATGGATACTGCGCTGTCCATGATGTCGCCTAGGATGTAGGCGAGACGGAAAAGGTGAAGATTTGGGAGATAGATACGGGGTTCATCGGGATGATGGACAGGATCAGATGGTTCTGGAAGTTGTGTATCGAAATGATGAGAAGCAATAGAAATTGGGCGACCAAACATGAATGCCTGCCACCTATGGGGAGAAGGTGGGTAGAGAGTGAGCGGAAAAGATGGAGAGACAAACCTTTCCAGGAGGATGATGTGCCACCAAGCCCACCGCCTCCTCTCTGCAACCTCTTTAGACATTCGCCATTTGAAAGGATCGCGATGCAATCCCATGGCCATACCGATACTGACGAGCTCACCCCTGATGGACCAGATTTCTTCCGAGTCTGTTTTGACCATGGTGAGGTAATGAGAGCGGATGAGGAGACACTCGACCAGTTCGAGGCTGTAGGTCTTGTGCTCGTTTCTGTGACGGTCAAGGGCGGAGCGCATGACGTCGTAGAATTTACGACAAATGTCCTCGAGTGAGTCGCCGAGCTGCGCCACGAGGCGGTCGCCTGGAGGGAGGTAGTGCACGGCGATAGCCATGATCATGCACATGGTGGCGAGGACGACGCGGTCTGCATTGGCACCAGTTTTGTACCGAGACCAAGCATTTAGAAAGGTGGGTTGGTGTACGTGGCGGTAAATCCAGTTACAATACTCGAAATAATATGAGATGAGACTGTCTATTGTCTCGAGGGAGGGGAGGAGAGCGAGGAGATCTCTATCGTACTCGTTTGTTGTGACGATTTCGTCAAGGTGAGCGTCTTGACTGGGTTGGCGGTCGCTATCGTCAGACTCCCTCGAGTTCTAAGTGAAGGTTAGGGAGAGGGGTAGGAGGAAAGAAGGAAAGGAAGGTACCAGAGTAAGATGAGTGACGGCGGAGGTGGCACCGGTGTAAAAGCCACCGTGACCGTGACCGCCAAGCATGCCAGGGATGCTATCTTTTTCGAGGGCATCGCTGTCGACGGGTTCCTTCTTCGGGACGGAGGGGGTGACGGAATTGTCGAGGGGGTGTTTGGGGTGGGATAGGAGAGAGGAGCCGGGACGGTGGTTTGCAAGAACGTAGGTTTCGAGAAGGGAGACGGAATGTTTGAGACGGGTGATTTCTTGCATAGGGTCGACTCTGCTGGCATTGCTGTGCTCAGGGGTGAGTGGGGAAAGGGGAAATAGATAGAACTACTGACTGGTCGTCGCGGAGGAGGTCGGATTCGTGGCCTTTGGCATCCTGGTAGCAAAGGGCAATGGTGCCTGGAATGGGGGTAAGGAGGGAACGACGGAGAACGCGAAATAGATACCTCTGAGGACACAACTCGAGCAAGGACGGTTTCTGGCAAGGATGAGCTATGTGCTAGAGGAGGAGAGAGTGTGATATACCTGTCGCACTTGAGCTTGCTATTTCTGCAAGGTTCACAGTTGATGGCTTTGCGGGCACGCTTTGTGGGAGGTCGTGGGTCGTGTTCGCCTGGTGGTGGGCTCGTTCTTGAGCGTACGGCGGGTGTTGTAGATGTAATAGTTGTAGTAGTTGTAGTTCTGTGTTGTTTTTGTCGCGGTTGGTTTGTTGAGGAGGAGGAGGCTGGTTCTTGGATGGCGTTGTCGTCTGGCATGATGATTGATGCCCATTCGGATCGAGCCCCGACCCAAAAGACGGGTCTATTTATTTCAAACCCTAACCTTTTTGTCAATACGTAATATGACAATTAAAAATAAAATAAAACAAAGTATCACGCACCGATATCCGCCCTCGATCTCTTCAGCTTCCAGGTCGTCATGCAACCTCTCCGTCTTGACATGGCATCCCATCTACACCCGCAGAACGCCGTTTAGCCTACGAGAATGGCAATCCATACATATAGATCCCCCCCTCATCAGCGCTCCCCTCGCCTCGCTTACTTAGGGGCGGACGCGGGCATGCATGAATCTACCGCGACTATCTCGGAGCACGCCACTCGAGGAAAACCAGCAGAAGAAAAAAATAATGCCCGATCAGCGGCTTCGACGCCCCAAGATCCGACATGGTTCGGAAATGCAAAGAATCCGTCCAACGTCGCCGGTTACTATCCAAGGAAGACGAAGAGCGGAAGAAGGAAAATACGCTCATTTGTGATCGTCGACGATATCTGCACCAGTCTCCTCTTCCTCTCGTGTCTTAGCAGACATCCGTCTTGAGTTGGCAGCAGGTGACATTGGTGTCAGAGGTCACGTTTATCGACGGTGTCGCTTGGCGGAACCAAACCTTGACGTGTGCGGGAATCGAGAATGGCGTTGGGAAAATTGAACCGACCTTCTGGCTCGATCGTGATCGAGAGTGCTAAGAAATCGCTCAGTACATGTATAGCAGTCTTTAAAATCTTAGATGATGATGGCGAGCCGTCAATAAATGTGATAGGTCGTATTGTGGGTATGAAAAGTAATGGAACAATGTCTGAATGATATCTGAACTAGCAGCGTGAACAATATAAATATATCGCACAAGTATCCCATCCAGCAAACCATTGGTTGAAACATTCAGGCATACAGCGCATTCATGTCCACTTTGGGAAGACGATAGTCGCTTGTCCCTACCAATAATTCAGCACGAACCGTTCCGTGACTCGCCAAGACACTCACCCGCATGACGATACGGATACCCGCCCTGTTTGTGTCCCCACCACATCGTGGGCGACCACTCGTCTATCAAGTTCGCAAGCGTCTGCACGTGGCCGTACGCGGCCGGCTGGGGTCCGCTTGGCTGGAGCAACACGACGATGGTAAACGTGAGTGCGAACACCAAGAGCGCCCCTGCATAATTGAGAATCTAAATGCCAATCGACATGAGCAATCGGACAAGGAACGTCGTCGGGCGTGCAAACCTGGAACGGCCACATGCTCACGGCGATGGACGTCAACAAATCGTTCTCTGCCGTCCCTGCTAAACTGAAGGCAAGCCCAAGCATCCAATCTAAAAACGTGATCAAAACGGGGGAGAGATGCAGTCTGGCGTGGTGCGACTTACGCACTACAGGTTTCACTGCCAACAGAGTGGCATTCAGAGGGCTCCCAAAAACGGGCGCTAGAGGATGCGATGAAATCGTGGTTCCCTTTCTCGTCGTCGCTTTCCTCCACAACCTCTCGTCCCGAATGACATTGGCAACCAGCTCAGAGCAATGGAGCGCCACCGTCAAAGGTCCTTGTATGGCGGCCATGTTGATATAGTACAACAGCCAGTACCAGTACACACCACCCTCGATGGGAATGGAATAGGCGATGACATGAGTCTGGGAACCCGGGAAAAACGACCACGACTTCATAGCACGCGACATGCTGTGATCGGAGAGACTGACGACGATGATGCCCCAGACGATGTAGATGACCACGAGCACCCAAAGCGTTAGAACGACCTTTCTGATGCTCGAGTGTGCACGCCACGCAGAGGGTTGTTTGGGAGACGGGGCCACCGGTCCCCGCGAGGCAGCGTCGCAAATGCCGTGCATACTCCGTCCCGGCTCAGGAATGATCTGAGCGTGATGGATGAGAGCCGCAGTGATGTCGAAAGCGGAGGAGCTCCATGTCAAGATGTCGGCAGCCCGAACGCTGGCGAGGGCGATGACGGCTTGTAATAGGATGGTAATGCCCAAAACGAAGAGCGGGACTTCGGCAATGCACATGGCGTGTCCAGCATCGGGAACGCCGCTCGACGAATTCATGCCAACCGACAGCGTCACGAGCAAACTCGAGCTGTATGACACGATCAAAAGGATCGCCATCAAGACATTACACGCAGAGCCGTTGGGGTTGAACCAGCCGCTCGACGCCGAAAGCAGACGAAGGTTGGTATTGAACCGTAGTCGCCGCTGGGACGCCAGGGCGGAGCGCAAACCAATCCCGTGGACGAAACCGGTCGCCTCCGTGCAAGCTGCGACCATCAAGTTGAGCCCAAGAGAAAGACCTTCCCTTTCCCAGTGGCTGTTGAGAGAAACCACCACAATACCAGCAGATAACGCGTTTTTTGATACGAATATCATGAAACCTGCAATGATGCAGAGAAAACCGAACAGCGCAGCGACACCAACACCCACGAGGCCTACTGTGCGAGAAAAATTACTACGGTCATAGAACTCGGGACCCGCAGTCTGTCTGGGCGGCTTGAAGTTGACCGACTCGAAGTCAGAGGTTGTGTAACTGTCTCTCCAGCGGTCGGAGTAGGACATGTCCTGGAGCAAAAGGGAAAGGTGAGGTGGACTTACGCGGCCAGCGCATGCACTGGCCGTCAATCAACGAGGTCGTCCCTGAATTTTAATGGGGGCCACTGAGTTCGAGTACCGAGGTGGGGATCATGATGCTCTTGGTCAGGTGCTGCTGCAGGTCTGTTGCAACTCACAAGGTAGGCACTGAGCTCTCACTGTCCTAGGAATCAAACGTGAGTGCACAACCATGAATAAAATAAGCCCCGTCGATTTTTCAACTTGAATGCAATCTAGAAGAGGATCACGTACTGCAGTGCCTCTGTACAACCGAGTGAGATTGGGACCTGGAAAACACTTTTTTTTTTTTTTTTTGAGATATGATAATCTGTTCAGCTAATCAAGCTCAAGCTTGCTCGAAGTTTCGAGAAAGTTCCGCCCGCCGTGCAAAAGTGGAGATATAGACGACATACACTCCCCAGCTCATACAAACCACCACCGCGCACACATGGCCGATGTAAGTTCGTTTCTAGATCCAGCACGTCGTCTTATCTTGTGATCAAACCATAGGCAAACGCCCTCAAAGATCAAGGCAACAAAGCGTTCGCAGCCAAGGACTATGACAAGGCTATCGAGCTCTTCACCGCTGCCATAGCCATCGACCCGTCCAATCACGTTCTGTACTCCAACCGGAGCGCAGCCAACGCTGGCAAGAAGTTGTGGAACGCGGCTCTCGAAGATGCTGAAAAGGTCCTTCCAAGTCGTTTCCGTTCCCTCGGAACTGTCTACTAAAGGGTACCCTATCCGACTTTTAGTGCATCTCTCTCAACACAACTTGGGGAAAGGGCTATGCGAGGAAGGGCGCCGCCTTGCACGGAGCTCACCGATATGCAGATGCTACCGCTGCCTATGAGAAGGGTCTCGAGTTCGAAGACAGTCCCGCCCTTCGCAAGGGCCTTCAGGAGGTCAAGGATGCACAAGGTTCGATTGCCTTGCTATGACCGACTGGCAAACGTTGAGACCTTTACAGCCAGGGACACCAGCGCGGACGCCGACGTCTTGGGATTCGGCAAGATGTTCCAAGATCCCAATCTCATCGGGAAGCTCGCATCAAACCCCCGTACGCAAAAGCATCTCGCGGATCCTGCATTCGTCCAAAAGGTACACACCTCATCGCAACGTCTGTAAACCATGTTGATCGTCGTCGTCAATGCAGCTCCAAATGATGCAACAACATCCCCAACTCGCGCAATCGTAAGTTTGCGCCTGTCCAGCTTTCTTGTTGGTGCTGATTCTATGTCTAGAGCTCTGGGCTCGGATCCAAGAATGATCGACGTCCTCGGTGTTGCAATGGGTATCGACCTGCAAGGCTTCTCCCGCGAAGACGGTTCAGACGATCTTCCCCCTGGTCTCCGAAAGGCCCCCCCTCCATCTCCTCCTCGTCCTGAGTCGACCCCCTCATCTTCGAGCTCCACTAAGCCGGCACCACCGCCCGCACCCGAACCAAAAAAGGAGGATGTCGAAATGTCAGAGGAGGACGCAGAAGAAGCAAAGGCCAAGGCTGACGCGATCGCTGCAAAGGAGAAAGGTTCCCAGTTCTACAAGCAACGACAATTCGACGAGGCTGCTGCTGCTTTCTCAGAAGCCTGGGGTCTCTGGCCCAAGGACATCACCTTCCTGACCAACCTTGGTGCCGTGTACTTTGAACAAGAAGAATACGACAAGTGTATCGAGACGTGCGAGAAGGCTGTCGAGGAAGGACGAAGCGTGAGTTCGCGTTATCCTTATTTCGAATTCGAAATACAGCGCCCGTCGTGCTAATGTGCGGTACAGTACCGTGCAGATTTCAAGCTTCTCGCAAAGGCTCTCGGGCGTATCGGCTCCGCTTATTCGCAGAAAGGCGACCCCGCCTCTGCCAAAAAATACTTCCAAAAATCGCTCGCCGAGCATCGTGACGCTGCCATCCTCGCCAAGCTCCAGGCCACCGAGAAGGCACTAGTAGAGGCAGAACGTCAGGGATACATTGACCCAGCCAAGTCGGCCACCGCTCGCGAGGAGGGCAACGCGGCGTTCAAGGCGGGCGACTTTGCAGGCGCTGTCAAGATTTACACGGAGAGTATCAAGCGCGACCCCTCGGATGCGCGAGGATACAACAACCGCGCTGCCGCGTACATGAAGCTCATGGCGCTCGCTGAAGCGCTCAAGGACGCCAACGAGGCCATTAAGGTCGATCCTTCCTTTGGTATGTAAATAGGCTGTCATTGGACAAAACACCGACTGACATCCTGTATCCAGTCAAGGCTTACATCCGCAAAGCATCGATTCTGCATACGATGCGCGAGTACAGCAAGGCACTGGAGGCCCTCCAGGTCGCATCATCAGCCGATACTACAAATGCACACGCGAGTGAGATCCAGGCACAGGAGATGAAGACGCAGCAGGCTCTGTTTAGCCAGCGTGCAGGGGAGACCGAGGAGCAGACGCTCGAGCGAGCCATGAAAGACCCAGAAATCGCCGTAGGTGTTGTTGGCATGTCCATGATGACGCGACAACTAATGGTGTGGTGGTGCAGGGAATCATGAGCGACCCCGTGATGCAGCAAATCTTGCAGCAAGCTCAGACGAATCCTGGTGCGCTGCAGGATCACATGAAGAACCCTCTTATACGTGACAAAATTGTTAAACTCATCAACGCTGGAATCATCCGGACCCGGTGAGATGCGAGATAAAACATTTCTTGGATGAGATGGTCGATTTCCTGGTGTACACACTTATGGTACCATTGTACATGTACTCGTAAAGATGATAATACAAATCCCTCGCTTGGCATGCACCACCTGACAGCCTATCCAGAGTGATACGTTGGGTTCTCCCAGGAGCGATCCAATAACCCACTCTCGCCCTCTCCAAAGACGGACAACACATCCTGAACGCGTTGCTTCCACTCCTGACTCTCCCCAAGTCCCCCCCTTTCCACCTCGTACCATATCCGCGCGTTCTCATGCACGTCCTTGAGCGACCCAAGCCCCACGACGGTCGGCATCCCCACCTCCCTCGCTTTCTCAAACGCATACTGCAACGCAAGCTCAGGCAACGCAGTCTCGCCGCTCGGCTTCATGGTCAACTGAACAGCGCGTTCGACGGCCATCTTGATGTCCCGCGACGCCGGATGCCAAGCGGGCGGGTTCGGCCTGAGAAGCCCCATACTCAACGGAGACGCCGTCAGGACTAGCTTGACGCCCGCGCGCTGCTCAAACGCACCCTTGAACGCCAGCAACGTGCGGTTCTGCAGGGTGAGATGGCAATACGACAGCACGACGTCGAGCGGCTTGTACGGCGGCGTATGCCTGACCAGGATCGCGAGCCGCAGCAAGGTCGGCAAGGGATACCCTGCAGTGCGACGTGCATTCGTTCGTGATGGCGACGTGCAGCACACCATGAGACAGACGCACCGCTGATGCCCACCTGCTTGACGACCCCCTCGTTCTGCAGCCGCCTCAGCTCCCCAATCGCGACGAGCACCTCGCGGTCCCCGTCCCCATGCACGACCGCCTCCCCGCCCTCGTGCAGGCCATACGCCTCCGCCTCGGCGTCCAACGCACCCCGATGATCACCCGACGTCCTCGGCGCCTTGCACGCCGCGACAAGCTCGACGTCGTGCACGTACACCGTGTCGAGGTACGTCGTATGCAACCGCGCCAGACTGCGCGCGACGCTCGCGCGCACGCCTTGTGGGGTATAGTCGAACGCGTCCCGGGTATTGCCAAACCGACCGCATTTCGAAAACTGGGTGTGCGTCAGTATGCAAGCGTCCTCGTCGAGTTTGAGATGGACGCACGATCTGATAGGACGAACGTGGGAACTCGTTCTCGAGCGCTTTGAGTGCATTTCCGAGCACGATCTCGGATGGGCCGTAATACGGGGACGTATCAAAAGCGGTGATGCCATACCTGCCACAGGAGTGTGAGTCCCGATCGTGTAGGGTTAAAGTCAAGACACACCTCAATGCCAGCCTCGTCGTCCTCAAAGGCACAACCCCCCGAATATGCTCGTCGTCATTGTAAAATGCCGAAAACGACGCCGCGCCAAACACGACCGCGGGCACCCGCTCGCTATCTGCAGGCCCAAAGTAGGTCGTCTAGCGCAAGCAAAGGTCGTCAATGGACATGCGACGGGGGGGATCAAAGGGCACTGATTTACGATACGCTTGTCCTCGTCTGGCTTGTCCACATTTTGGTCGGGGATGTCAGCCAGCGGGGGAAGTGGGAACGTCGGTTGCGGTGCATCCAGTCGTTCGACCATGATCCTGCTCTGCGTCTGCGACGATAAACGTGGCCTTGGAGTATATTTACAAAGCAGATCGCCTGGGACCCGTTTTATACCAGAGCAAGGAGCGCAAGGGATCACATGCACATGCATATGAGGACGGGAAATACCCACATGATGTTCACACTCTCCAACAAGCAGCGAGAATTCAAATGATTGTCATTTGGCACGTCTATCGCACAAAAAGAGAATGGCATCTGGCCAAAGAGAAATAAAAACATGGTGTTTGATGACAACTTTATAGCTTGTCCCGCGTCCAGCTATACGACGAGTGCCGAGACGAGTCAACATCTGCCAATTCGAGACAAGGGGAAACAGACGAACCTCTTGGAGAAGTTGCCAGAGGGATCCATCAACTTGGTATTTTCGTCGGGCTTGACGTTGTTCCATGGGGTGGGGTTGCTCTTGGTCCAGACGACTTGTCCCAACAGTCAGGCTCTATGCCGAGTTGGAAAGCAGAGCGTACCTGAAGGTCCTGTCGCAAGACGTCCTAGATACCAGGCAGCACCACCGACAGCCACACCGATGACTGCATAACTACGTTGACATTAGTGCGTGAAACTGGTTCAGAAATCGACAAGTGCATACAGTGGTATGGCCTAGGATTGACGGGGCTGAGGTGATTCCAAGACTGGGCGAGAAAGAGACCTAGGCTTACCTCGACGGCGTACCAGTTTCGCATGAATTGCCTGACACCTTTGCTAGCCATGTTCAAGGATGGTGGATGTAATGACCTTGTTGGTTCAAAGTTCTAAATGGCTGAGCTCTCACGATCAAGCCGGAACCTTCCGATGCAACTGGTCGAACTAGTTCACATTGAAATCGTATGTATGTATCAAGAAGCATAAACATGGGTTAATTTACGAAGCTATGCGCATCAATAAAGTGTCCTATGATGAATTTTCTTTCTTTTGTTGTTGAATGCATCATGCATCATGAAGTGACTTCCCCCACAGGCGATGCCACGGTACGCGAAGGCGGATGGCTGGGGGCAAGAAATGTGATAAAACAAGGGAGGTCAAGCAAGGGAATGGGAGGCATAGAAGCATAGTTTGTTATGAGGTCCGAGAGAAAGGCATGTTCTGAACGGAATGTAAGACGCTACCTTGTCGCATGTAGAACTGCGCAACCAACGAGGGTACACTCACGTCACAAGTAAACATCACCAGCGCTGCAACCTTTGCATGCGCGCACCATGGAACAGGGCAATATCCCGTTTTTCCTTTCCAAACTAATTCTGCTCCTCAGCTTCTCCAACTGCCTAGCTTTCGGGACAAACCCCCGCTGGGCTGGGCGAGTTGCATCATCGCCAACACTTGACAGCGATGTGGCATTGTCCGCAGTTTCCACACGCGGACTGCTCGAGCTGCTGGGAACAATATACGATGCAACCGCGGCCGCACCTGGCGCCCACGAGAATGAGATGAAATTCGATATTTTTTGGAAGGGTGATCGTGGAACAAGCGGACCGGACATAATAGAAGATAACGATGAAGTGTCTTGAGCATCAAAGTATTCACAAGCGCTCGGCGATGATGAGTTCCACTTGTTGGAACCGTTTATCTCCGACGTGGCACCGCCACTTTGTGTGAAGTTGGGGCATCTGAGAGCGGAAACACGATCGTTGGCTGTGAAGCGGAAGAGATAAATGAGTTGAGCGTACTCGTAGATAATTTAGAATGGGGCTTAAATGTCGAACCATTTGGGGTGCTGGATTGACTGTGCTTGACCGACGTCTGCGTTCTTGTTGGCGTAGGGCAGGACTTGGGCGAGACTGCTGACTGTAAGATGGACGATTGCGTTTTCTTTCCAGGAGGTGTAGCCATTGGTACCGTAAAGCGGCCGGGTGCACTTCTAGATGGTGTGAACGTGATTGATGGTGTCTTCGGAGACATGGACCGCAATGAAATGGCCCGAGGAATCGATGACGGTGGGCTATCGGTCCGGCTGCTTGGGCGGGAGGGTGGCGACGAACGCGGGGGAGATGCCATACATTCCACACGTCCAGCCTTGACTTTGCGAGGGAACACAAAAGTCAGGGAACTCTCGTCTTCATCATCTTCAACCAGCTCAGGTGTAGGAACAGATCCACTGGACATGGAATCGTCCGCACGAGGGCGAACAGCGGGTGTCCTCAGGCATGTCTCCTGAGGAGGTGTGATGCGTATCTCGGGAGGTGGAGTTATACAGACATCTGGGGGAGGTGTCGCACGAATGAGAGGCGGCGCATTGAAGGTGAACCGTATTCCACCTTCCACCTCCTCGCCGACTAATTCATCATCATCGGTATCTGTAACACCGCGCTCTTCGTCTTTTTCAGGGACAAAACCAAGGTTCCTGAATGACATCGACTCGACCACGATACCAACGTCGGAGGGAAGGACAAAGGGCGGCAGCTCGTCGTCATCAGATCCGGATCCAAACGCGGATGAGAACTTGCCCTGGCTCATTTCCTCCGAGAGGGGTGGACTCTGGTCGACATCATCCAAACATCCGAAAAACCGATCAACCTCGTCGTCTTGCTTAACATGAGTAGCAGTCTTTCCTTTTGGGAAGGTCCAAGTCTTCGAGAGGGACGGTCGGGATTCATGACTAGGCCGGGTTGGTAATGAAGGGCTGGCTGGGATGATCTTCACTACAGGAACGTTGGATCTGATATCAAGTTCGTCCGCCGATCCAATGGACGAGCCACCTGGACTGGAAAAACTGAGATCAGAATCGTCTTCGTCTTCGTATCCGGCCAGATCGTTCTCCTCGTCAGAAACTTCCGCTCCCTCTTCTGCGACTGCATCCAAAGTGAACTCGGCCTTTGCGAAACTGTCGTCCATTGATTCGACATCGGTTGTGGAGCTCTCAGAGTCAATGGACTGAAATCCAAGTCCACGGGGACGCGTGTCGACTTGTTTTGCAGGGAATGGTGAGCGCCTCCAAGACCCAGTACCCGTGTGAGGAAGCTTTGGCGTATTCAGGAGGCCAGCATCGTCCAAGAGTTTCTCGAGTTCTTTGCGGCGCGTGCGCTCCTGCTCAAGGGCGCCACGAAGACGTGTACACTCTTCGAGAGCTGCGTCTGCATCCTTGAGGCGAGCGTTGAGCTTCAGGATTTCGTCCTTCATTCCATCACGCTCGCACATAAGAAACGCATTTTCAGCCATGACTTGGGTGAGCGCAGACGTCTTGGCCTCCACCGACTTTTCCAAGCCAGAATTCTCGGCTTCCAACAAACCCAGGTGACTGCGAGCAACCCAAGCCTCTCTCCTTTCTGCCTCAATCTGCTTGGCAAGCAAACTGGCATGCTTATCTGCATCCGCCACGCGCTGTCTCCACCCATCTACGTCTCGCTTTAGCTCATCCCGCTCAGCCCTGAGGTCTGTGATAAGCATTTCACCATTCGGTTCCAAAGAAGCTGCAGAAGAGCATGAAGCGTGTGAAGGATGACGTGAACGAGAAGCCCGACTCCTCAGGGTGCGTTCCAGTTCAGTGATACGAGAGAGGAGCACATGGTGGGACCTAAATAAAAAATGCTGGTCCGCAACAGAGAGAGGTTGTTCGATCATGGTCTGTTGATCACCTGTAAATGAATACTTGTGCTCCGTTGGCGTCATCTCGGGAGTCGGTAGAGGGAACATGTCTCGAGGAGTCGAAGAACGCTTGTAAGAAATGCTGCTACGCCTCTTCTCGAGGTCGCGAGGGGCGGACATGCCATCGCCGAAACTGTATGAGAAACGCCTCACGGAAGGAGTCTGGGGGACGAATGTGCTCGTATCCTTGGGTGGTACATTGACATTTGGCAAGACGACCTCATCAAGAGTGGCTGCTATAAAAGGCTTTCGAGCAGTTGCGCGAACGCTCGGAGTGAGAGTAGGGGTGGGGAGGTTGCCTGGAGTAGAATTCACGACACCACCCTGTACGAGGGACAAGGGCCGCAGGTTAAGACTGGCGGGACGATGTCGAAGGGGAATCTTTGCCGGGGGACCGACGACTACATGCGGAGTATCTTTGCTCTCGTCGATGACATTGGCGGGAATTTGAGTGTCCTCCTTCTTTGTGTCCTCCTCCTCTTCTTCTTCTTCCACAAGAGTACCGAGCTGGTCTTTTGAGATGGATACAGACCCAAACGTCTTTCCAAAAGAGTCACGCTTGACTCCATTGAGACCAGAGCCAGGAGGGAACGAGGGTTTGGTGGCTGGAATGAGAATCAACGGTGGGAAACAGACCCGGGGGTATGGTACTCACGGAAGTCGAACGACGTGGAGGCATCTGGAGAGGTGATGTCAGGGATCTCGACTCTTGAGAAAGCAAGGTCAGGCTTCCCCTCGAGGGCCCAGAGGGCCCTCCGACGGATCGAATCCTTGTCGCCCAAGTTGAAGTTATCGTCTGAATGCGGCGCTGTGGGAAGGTCGGGGAGGGAGACGCCCATGAGCTCTGCGGACTCGCGGCGGGTTGAGACCGATGAACGACGGTGGTGATGAGACGTGGGGCGTTTGGGAGGGGGGTTGGGAGATACATTGGAGTTGAAAGGGGGATCAGATGGAGAGGTGGAGAGAGAGGGTGCAGAGGAAGAAAGACCAATGGAAGAGAAGGAAGAAGAAATAGAGTTATTGCGAGAGCGAGATCGTCGATGTGAATGCCGAGAAAAGGTATGAAGACTTTGCGGGGGAGCACCGCCGCCCATCTTAAAGGACTGAAACTGCGGGGACAATTAGAAAGTACGCAACGAGAAAGAAAAGTGAATACTCTTTGTCTGGCTACCGTGTCTGAATCTTGAAAGTTGTCCATGATGAAAGAATGAAAGAAAAAGAATGTGGGTTAGTCGGTCACGGAAGGAATGAGATGCAACTTTGTTTGACGTCGTGGACGAACTAGAACAAGTCAAGTACGAACCTTGAAACTCCGACAACTAGTTGAACAATGACCAAAGTGCCAAAACTCGACCCAGAACATACCGTCTTCCTTCTCTGCGATATACAGGGTCGTTTCAGTGAGTATTATCTCCTTGTCACCTCCGATCATCCACATCGATCACCACAGGGCAAGCGATCTATGGCTTCGATGAGCTCGTCTTGGTCTCCAACAAGGTCCTCAAAATGGCCAAGGTGCAATCAGTCACCGCTCATCCTTCGCCGCTTATCCCCTTCGTAACTAGGTTCTGGGCATACCCGTCATCGTGACGGAGCAGAACCCCAAAGGTAATCGCTACGTCGCTCCGTACCCCACTTTGCCTCCCGTGCACATGCAGGTCTTGGACCCACTGCACCGGAAATTGATTTGCCAGCGCTTGGTGACTTGCACGTTGCCACGATCGAAAAATCCCTGTTCTCCATGATGGTCCCTGAGGTCAAGACACTGCTGCGTGAACGTCCACATGTCACTTCCGTCGTCCTGTTCGGCATCGAGGTCGGTTTACCCGAATGGCCCCTACGTCGTTCTGACGTCAGTTAGTCACACATATGTGTCCTTCAAACCGCGCTTGACCTCCTCCAAGAGGGTTATGACGTCTTTGTCCTCGCGGACGCCGTGTCCAGCTGTAACAAGGAAGAAGTTCCCATCGCGCTTGCACACATTCGCCAGGTCGGGGGACACGTCGTCACGAGTGAGAGTGCCGCCTTTCAACTTCAACGTCAGAAACGTCTCGTAAAGTCTGGTCCACCTTTCTGATGTGACATGTAGGAGAAGCTGGGACACCACGATTCAAGGCATTCTCTACGTTGATCAAAGAAGAGCTGGCAAATACCACCAAGACGTCACAGAAACTGCTGCAATACCGTAGCTGCCTGTAGTCCGTTGATATAAACTACTACTGTATCTTATCTCTTGTGACCGTGGGAAACTGTGCCATTGGTCAAAGGGACTCGAGCCGCAGCTTGATGATCCCCAAGAAACATGTTTGGTAGTCTATTCCACCTCGCCGTCGACGCTCTCCTCTTCAGCGCATTCCTTGCTGGCATAAAGCGCTCGACCGGGCTCACGTACGTCCTGACCATCCACACTTTTCATCTTACTGGTACTCACCACGACGCCGCAGGCCTGCGCTATCCCAAGTACCTAACAAGGACATCCGCCGTGAGTAGCATCCAGGCTCCCCACCCAGCTCTGTCTGAATCACGTTAGAATTGCTACGGACATATCTTGAGATTGGTAGGTCTCGAGTTCCAATCCGCTGGCCTTGTCTAACATGGGAAACAGGAGAATATGCATTCGACTTTGCTATAGTCATCTTTGGGGTAATCCCGCTCGTCACACGCCAACCTGGGCTGCCTGCTAACGTTTCCTTCGTAGCGCTCCAGTTCCTTTGAACGCAAGCCATGAAGGCTAGCAATTCTTTACGTCACACGTCTTTCGCACTCGTTTTGGACCAAGGACAGACGTCATTGTATTATATGTTTTTCTACTGATCCAATGTACACGATGAGGAGTGACAAGGAGCTCATCCAAGGAAATTGAATACGAAAAAGTGGAGGACGATGGATCCCAGTGCGAAATCGGCAAATGCCCTGTACATGGTCCCTTGAGTACGCATGATGGAAAATAAACCATGGAGAAGACAGACCTCTCGGGTGACACGTCCTTGAACTCGGAGCGGTTTTCGGGGTTGACTTGTGCTCGGAGCGACGCAGTCAGGACAAACTGCCCAACCGAGCTCGCGAACCTGTACATGCGGTGAGCGGGAACACAAGCAACGGCAGCGACGGCATAAGCGTACCCAGCTAGAAAAGCATTGAAAGGAAAGTTGGTGACGAGAACGCAATAGGCGAATTGGAGCACGCCGGAAAGAACGATGAACGCCAAGAAGGCGTCTATGAACTTGAGCCGGTCGGGCGTCTGGTGGAGGTACGATTTCCACAGTGCAGACACCGTATGGGATACGTTATAGGGAGTCGTCTGCGAGGATGCTTTTGGGCCAGCCATATTGCTGCGCGTGCGACGTGGAAGTAGGAGGTATACTTGATTGACCTAAAACGGAAGTCACTCGCGTCTACAAAAAAACGTCGAGTACATTCCTCTACTCCAATATGCACACCGCTGTATTCCGTCTCGCCTCCTCCTCGCGCTCCAGCGTGCTCGCAGTCTCCAAGTCTGCAAAAACATGTCAAACGAGATGGACACCGCGGCGGCATCTACACATGCGCAAGGTCCTCCCATACAAGATTGAAGACGGTCTCGGAAACTTTATGTCCCCCCGAACCCTCCAGATGGTCGCCGTCGAGTACCAACAGGGTCTCCTCGACCGTCTCAACGAAGAATGTCGCGGTAAGCACGCCCCCTCACCCCGTCACCACCGATGACTCATTGCAAATGCACCTGATGCTCCAGACGTCGAGGACAAGCGGAAAACAGTCGCACAACTCGTGCTCGACACCGCACGATCGCAAGACCGAGCTATCATGTTCAAATACGCTAGTCACGCCCTCAACAACAGCTTCTTCCTCCAATCCTTGGTACGCCCCATCCCTTCCCTTTCGCACTCTCGCTGATTCAACATTTCCTAGC
This sequence comes from Harrya chromipes, assembly GCA_038091155.1. NCBI lineage: Eukaryota > Fungi > Basidiomycota > Agaricomycetes > Boletales > Boletaceae > Harrya > Harrya chromipes. Next base: position 38,243 of record JBBPNX010000082.1, read on the forward strand.
GACCCCCATCAGACGACACGGGCGAAAAACGCGTCGACATGAGCGCCCTCGGGACTCAAATCCAAAAACAGTTCGGCGGCTTCGACTCTCTGCGTGCCCTCTTCTCCGCCGCCGTCAACGGCATGGCAGGATCAGGCTACGTCTGGTTCGTCACCGACGCCAAACAGAACCTTGCGTTCGTGCCCACGTTTGCATCCGGTACCCTCCTCATCCGCTCGGGCGCGGGCACCGTCGGACCGATCACGACACCTGTGCTCGGCGAGGATTCGTTGGCACACCCATCATCGAGTCCCGCGCATTCGAGTGTGACGAGTGCACCGGCCTCGGAAGCGAGTCGTGCGGCGACTGCGTCGGCGTCGTCACCCCTCTCGGGCGCGTCACACGTCCCACCACAGCTGGATCCGTCGTCACCTTCACGGACGTTCCACACGTCCGTGCTATCTGCTGACAACTATAAAACGCGCACACGCTCGTTTTACGATCCCGCCGCTCTTCCAGTCTCCCCACTCGGCCCACAAGACTCGCGCGACCTCACTACGCTTGGCGAGTACATCTATCCGCTGTTTTGTATCAGCGTACACGAACACTGTTGGCTGCTGGATCACGGCATTTGGGGCAAGGAGGAGTATCTCAAGGAGTTTTGGAGGGTTGTAGACTGGAACCAGGTTGTCAAGAGGTTCGAGACATTTACCACGACAACGATTTGAGTGGTGGTTAGAGTTATGGGGGTAGATTATCTACGAGTGACATCCTAATTCACTGCTCACCTGAAATGCATCTAAAGTACATATACCGTCCACCTTGGCATAGTCCTGTCCCTTGATTGCAAAGTGCTACAGAGACAGACGTGCGAACCTGCAATCTACTGCAAGGCTTAGATCCTTGCATGTTAACTGAGATATGTGACGAGTGAATAGGACCGAAACCGAGGCCGCGATATGCTACCACCTCCACTCAACGTTACCGCAACCCACTGTCCGCACGCCTTTGTACATCTTGTACGTCTCACCTGACAGCCGAACCTGGTCAACCTTGAGTGTCGAAAAACTATACGAAGGCATCTCAAAGTGTATCTGAAAGGCATGCGCAGGCCGTGGAATTTTCTCTCTGCAAAAGTTGAACAGAAAGACGATCAACCCGCGTCCAACGGGAGACAAAGAGACACGAACGCACTTGGATGTCCAGGACCCACGAAGCACCCAGCTGCCAGACGAATGCATGTTTAGAATGCTCCAGCAAAGTGTCTTAAAACAAATCGAGCATCGCACCGCATCCTGTAAGCCAAACAGAAACGCACGCACTTGACTTCGCGGTTCAAACGTCCACGAACTTTCGATACCGCCTACGGATCCGACGCCCGAACCGGCACTCGATATCGTACATTGTGCCCCCATGGCACCTTCGCCGAGGTAAAGCTCTATTCGAACGTTTTCCATGATCTTCATCGTCTTCGAGCTAAAGGTGACCGTGAAATTCCCTAGAAGCGGCCGACTCGCATTGCTCTATGAGGTAACAAGAGGGCGGTCGTCAACGTACCTCCAAACTCCCCCACGGTGATATTTGGCTTTAGCGCGAGTGGTACTGGCACATTTCCAGCGAGCGCGCTGTGCGGTGTCGCATATTGGTATTCCGCGAGTACGAATTTGCCATCAGGTGGGACAAAAGACAGCGTCTTTTCCCGCGTCCAACGTTGCAGCCTTGAGCACCTCAATCAAGATGCTGTACATGGCATAGAGCCGACCATACTTGCCGTACACAGGAGTGAAAAGCACACTCCTTTATCATGTTTGGGTTCGAAAAGCTGAGGAGCAAGTCCGGCATGCCTGTCATCATCTCAACTTCCAGTACGGTGAATAAAGACTTGCGAGCTTACCGGTCAACCTGGCATTGCATTCGATCTTGCCATACACATTGCTCGTAAGTGTGGCCCCGTTTCTAAGGAATATTGGATCATTCTAATCTCTCAATCAAGCATATGATGCAAACGTACCGTCCGACGATGGCTCGCATTTCCTCGGTGACATCGAACAGAATTTCATTGTGATTATGACGAACGCCGAGCTTTCGCCATGGTATGGGTGATGCAAAGGCACCAGATGAGATGTTGGATGCCACTGAGCCTAAAGCACAAAAAGGCATATAGTCATCTCAGTTTCTCAAAGCCGTCCCTACACACCTCCAGGACGATTCGGGCCAGACGAAGCAGCCGTCGGCAGCGACGCCAAAAGTTTCGAGAGGAGCGAAGGCGGGAGAACAATGTCCCGCAGCGCATTCGGAGATGTCGTCAGCGGATACCCAGACGAATCTAGCGTTTCTTCGAGAAGCTATCCGAGTGAGACCATCGAGGCAACAAAAAAAAACATGACCAAGCCCATACCTGATACACGACATCGAAATTGTCCTTGAGGGTGGCCGTACTCACCGTCCCAAAGTAATCATGCAGAATATCGCTGAATGCTTGCAAGAATGCGAATGCGATCAGAGGATCGGCTGCGATGCAGGGACGTCTGGTGTGAGGAGAAGTGGGGGATTGTTCGGCCGAGGGTCACTCACCGTCACCGGACACGCTCGCGATGAGTCGCAGCTCGCCCATTTCGACATGACAACATGCGCTTCCGCCCGAGAGGTCTCCGATTCCTGGAGGTACGCAGATGACGGGATCTACACTGACAGCACGAGAGGCTTTGAAGAGTTCGTTGTTTAGCGTGTCTATGTGAAGCAATGGGTACGATGGGGGGAAGGACGTGTACCCAGACTGGATGACGGGTCGTCTGCATTGAGCTGAGTGATCCGTAGAGTGCATCACGTCGATGGACGCACCCTGACGCGTCGAGAATGATCAAGCCATCGATAGCCATGATGCTTTACAATGTCAGGAGACGAACAGAACCGTATTAGCAAAATGTACACCTACTTTTCGAGACCTGGTCAGATCTATAACCCGTGTGACAAACGTCACAGGTAAATTTGTATCTGTTTTCCCCCACTTGGGGCCAACCTCTTGCATTCAAGAAGGAAGCTTCTCATCATCCGGACTAAGCCTGCCCGACCGCAATGTAGAATATCTCAACTTTGGCGCACATTAGATCCTTTTGCGACGCGCATCGCTTCTGGTTCTTCAAGAATATAAGAATGCGATGTTCAGAAGCAACGACCCGAGGTACAAAGATGGTGCCTGTATCATTGGGCAGCCTGACACGGAGGCACAGGGAAGAGCTGTTTTATCGCATATATGCTGTTATTGAACAGCTTCGCGAGAAGCAACCAGTCGCCGTTCGCCGTTCAAATCACAACCCCGCAACATTCATACTTCTTTTCCGCGGACACCGTCGCCTTTTATGAATGGAACACGATGCCCTTGATGAACTATGACCCAGCTGTATCAACGTGTTCGACGAAGTCCTCAAGGCGCTATCATCTGTGGGCGAAGGGAAGGAAGGTTCAATTATATATCATGGACATTTCACCCGCGTACGTTGCATTGGTCGTCGTGGCACGCCCATTTGACTAAGCGGCACTCTTACTAGATTCATCTCAGAGCTCGACGTGGAGCTCATGAAAACTTTTGCGAACAAATTCGGGCCTGTTCCCCGCACATTACTCCAACTTTGCGACGGCCCCCGTCTCAAAAGGAGTATGAGGCCTATGTCGTTAGTGCTGTCCGAGGCGCTTCCAAAGATCCCCAGACCGCTATAGACCATGTTGTTGGCACTGGTGATTCATCTGATCCAGGATCATCTGTCGTTTTTCCCTCATACCTCTCAAGGAGGAGAACGTCGCTTACCGCGGTACTCAAAACAAAGATAAAATTTTAGCTGCGGGTGGTATATTTGAAGCGTTTACCTACCGCTACCTGGTCCGCAAATGCACACCCGAACGAGGCCGGGATCGACGATACGATTTTCACCTGAAATCATATTTACGTGATTCAGGTGATGGTCGTAAACATCGGGATCCTCAATAGGGCTTGAATAACTTATGGGGAAGAGTTACAGGCAAGGCAAATTTTGACTGGAGTCTGCTGTACGTTGGCCCCGTTGAAGATCAGATCCGGGCTGCCTCGCTGCCTCGCTGCAACCTCCAAACCTGTACACCGGCCAGCGAACAGACGAGGCTGCGTTCAGGGAAATGTTCCCTTTCAGTTGGAGCAGTCACTGTCAGCCCTAACGATTTTCCTCCTGTCCGGACTTGGTCATCGTTCGCTCAATGGTGACTGTGGTTCGTACCAAACTTCGGAGCTACAGGATCAGACTGCTGTCCTGGTAAGGATATGAACCCGACGACATTGAAGTATGCTACACCTTGATGACAATCACGATGATGCGCATTTGCGAGGTACCATTCGTTTCCCCTGCATTTCATCGTATATACAAGCAGCGTATCGAAACCAACAACGCATCCGACTTTCTTTACCGGTCTCGGAGGTTACTCGGAGAGTAACATCGTCCAGAATGTTACAGGTGACTTGCACTTGCACTCGGTCCCGGGTTACGTGATGGGAAATCGTTGGGACCCACGTCAACCATAGGACGAATTGAATGGTATGCATGTATATAAATACCTAACAAATCTGAGACTCAAGGGCATGTAAAAGCACTATCCGAGCAATAAACATGTAATCCTCGGCATTTGTTTTGTCGTCAAACAAACATCTTGACGTTGGTCCCACACGGACCACTCTAAATGTACTTGCCGAAGAAGGGTATCAAAGACTGAGCAAGGGTATAGCTGAAGACCAGCTTCGGACCAACGACCAGAATCTGTTGCACGGCGGGTTAGACAGATCCCGCAGCACGCAACCTAACTTACCTTTGGTGTCAAACCCTTGAAAAACGCCGATATCCCCTCATTGCGAACGAGGTCTCTTACGACCGTCACCCCAGGCACCTTTTGCTCGAAGTTGGCATTCTGGATGCGTGTCTTGACGGTATCGAGCGGTGCAGCGACCGTGATAGAGGCGACGGCACCCGCAACCGAGGCGATAAAGTTTTGGGTCCAGGTGGCCTGGGAGTAATCAGTCACACCCAAAAGGTACTCCTTTGTGGCAGCCGATCCACCGAAGAGCTAGCAGACGATGAATCTGATGAGGTAAAAGCGACGATAGAAAGGCATACTGCAAATGAGCCAGGGGCATTACGGGCCATGGTCCAACCCCAGCCACGATAGAGGGTCGTACCTTCCTCCATGAATATCCGGAGGACGCCGCGTCCTCGGAATGCCTCTGGGTTTACTTGACGTTTGATTTTGAGCACATCAAGGGGTAGAAGGACCTAGATATCGAGACGAATAACAGCATGAGATGATATCAAGCCTCGCGGGTATTGTCAGGGCATACCACTTCGCCGATTCCAGTCAAGCTGTATCACAGGACGTCAAGCACATGGCACGTGCACAGAATTAACACAACAACGTACCTTCCAGCGGTGGCCTGCATCATCAACTTTCCCTTTCGCTCACCAAAGGAGCTCGTGAAATGAGCCTTGTAATTGCGCGAAAGGATGTCGTTGAACCAAGGCTGCCCACCAAACTTGTATATCCGTTGAGAGACCTTGTAGCCTGCGGCATATCCAAGACCGGGGAATAGAGAGAAGAACTTGCGGCCGACAGAAGCAGTAGCGTAATCACGGAATATGATGCTGTTGAGTGTTGAGAAGGAGACCTACGAGGCCGAAAGGGGATAAGCCGGGGAACGAGAGGACGACAGGTGTTATCACCTTTCCCTTGTTGCTCATCAGCCGCTTAGCGACTGTGTCCACCGGGTGGAATACCAAGAGCTCAGCAACACCTGTAGAAGGCAGTCAGCTGGGTATGCGACCATCTGGACAGAAGGTACCTCACCGGATGCACCTGAGCCAAGGACACGCGCTGTGCCCGACTCTTTGCTTTTGCCAGCATGAGAAGGAGACATTGTTCACTGAGACAGGAACGGGCGAAAGGGAAAGAAATGAGGATGCCCACAAGTTTTGGTGCAGGTCGAAAAATGTACAGGATAGACTACAGGAGTTATGTAACACCCGTTTTGGGAATTTCTGCCAGTAAATCATTCTATCCGCCATCTATATCGCGAGAGGCCACCTATTTTCAGTACGCTGGTCAAGGGCTGCGAAGAGTCATTTCTGCACCAATGAACCAATGTGTGTAGTACTACAATTATGATCACTTGATCGAGAACGTTTCGCACGTGTGTTTTTGCTGGTGATGCTGATAAAAGGGGTCATGGCACAGCTGGGCTTACCCCGATGGGTGTCAGGGAAACTAGGGAGAGGGTGGCTAATAAGTAACTGAAGTAAGGACGAGGGGACACACTTGCTCGTACCCTTCAAACGGCGCCACACGGACATCATTTCCGTGTGGATCCGGTACTAAGACATTCGATAAGAGACGGATTATTCTCTCTTCTTTCTCTACCACGTCATGTCA
>JBBPNX010000083.1:0-44625 GCA_038091155.1 Harrya chromipes
ACTCATACCCGAGACCAGAACCCAAAACGTCGCAAAGACTCGAGTGCCATGAGCCATGGTGCCACACTTTGGTACACATTATTTTCGTGAATGGTACGAAATTGCTCCTCGGATGGGTTGACTCACATTTAGTTCTGGGAAAGTCGACGTCAGCAGCAATGATCGTACTCGGCCCATCCGAACTTCCTGAATAGTAACGTCTGACACCGACGAAGAAACCGACGAAGCGTTCATATTACTCCGTCTGTCACTACTAACATAATATTGGCCGAGCACTTGCTAACCTATAAGTTATACATGTCACAAACTTCTGGGCCAAGATCTACTGATCTGCCACAACAATGACGCTCTTTCCCGTGTTCGTGCCCTTCTGGACAGCCAAAATCGCCTCTCCCGCACGTTGGAGGCCCTTTGAGATATCCTCTTTAAACTTGAGTCCGCCAGATGAAATGAGTGCAGGCATTTCGACATTGAAAGCATCCTTGTGCCTGGGATGAATGGAGCCCACGATGAAACCGTAGATTTTGATCTCGCGCGCAATAATTTGCATCAAATTCTGGTGGATATATTTTTAATGGTGGTCTCGAAGACCCGAATCTAGCACTTACCATCACTGGATGTGGCTTTGTGTTGTATCCGGAAATCATTCCACATTCCTAAGAAACATGGTTAGGATGGAGACATTCTCCTCAGGTTGAACAGGCGGACTTACAATGAAGCGTGCATTTTGCGCTGCAGCTGCCAGTGCAGCCTCGAGAGTTTCGCCCCCGACATTGTCCCAATACCTATTATCAAAAGTCATTCGTGCCCACCAATGTCAAAACGGTGGAACAACATACACATCGATTGGACCTTCTTTCTCGAGTACCTCAGACGTCTTTGTGGTCTTGTAGTTGAAGGCAATATCAGCACCGAGTTCCTTCATGAATGCGACTTTCTCGTCGGAGCCGGCCGAGGCGATCACTTTGAGACCGTCGCGTTTCGCAAGCTGAATGACGAGACTGGAGGACCGTGAGTCAGATAGAGCTTGTCAATATGGAACGGAGTGACGCACGATCCAACTGCGCCAGCGCCAGTGCTTATGAATGCCACTTCCCCCTTCAGATAGCCATAAGATAGCGCTCCGGCAGCCGATATCATTATTTACGTACCTTCTTTGCCTGTGCGTACTCTTTCCAACCACTGTAGGCCGTTGCACCTTTGAAGTAGGTGAGTCGCGTGTTGCGTTCCCGACATGTTATAGAATGAACCTACCAGGCATACCAACGGCTCCGACGAACACGCTCCATGGGAGGTTGTGTTTGTTCTCTATCTTGGTGAGGCCCCCGACTTGAGCGACTACCGAGTACTCCTCGAACGCTGTGTCATATTAAGATCCACTGACTTTCGTTATACCATGATATCATGAATCACTTACAGAGGATGCCAGACACGTGATCGCCAGCACTAAAGGCGGGATTCTCGGAACGGAGCACGACGCCAACACCATAATTTTCGAGCCTGGAATACCGTTGGCAACCTGGGTCGCACTCCAGATAAAAGGGACACCACTCACGGTTGTCCAAGTTGAAAAGCAACCTAGCCAGACGTCCATCAGCCATTAGGATTGCATATTGGATAAGATGCCACGATAACTCACGTTGTATGACTTGGTAGTCGAGTCTCTCATACGGCCTCGCATATACGGGTCAATCGACAAAACCAAGGTTTTCAAGAGAATGCCCCCGTTCAGAGGTACATTCTCTAGGTTGACCGTCTGGGTTGTATCGTGCACGACTGTGCGACCGGGAACAGGATAACCTGTTGCCGAGAGCGGTGTTAGTAATGATGTATGGTTACTCCGAGCTTATCAAGTTGACCCACCGGTTGGGATCTCGTTAAAGATCGCGCGTGCATTGATAGTGGGTGTCATTGTGTTGTGAGAAGTGGGTAAATTGGAAGGTTCTGGGAGACAGAAGCTTGAAAGCCATAGGCTATAAGTATGCTGGCCATGATACGTGTGATCGCAAGTTACTACTAAAGGGTATCTGTCAGCCCAGGCTTGGGTGATGCAAAGAGCTTCTCAAGATATTGTAAGGATATCTGTCAGCCTGGACTCATCTCCGAGGGAACGTAGTAAGCCCGGTCCGGCCTTTGAAAATGTTCCGGTCCCGGGGACGCGTAACTGTACTCGGTCCTCAGCTTAGATTCGAGAGAAACAAATCATTCAGAGTCAAATTTTGTTTATTCGTCGGTCAAGATACACAGTAGTCTGGTAGTGACCAGATTAGTACTGTTTATGAGGCTTGTTTGGGCTCTTTACCTCTTTTACACGGGCTGGTCACCAGACTACGCGCAAGAGCCGAGATAGTGACCCTGCCAGTGATCGGCCCGCGCCGGCTCGCTACAAGGACACTGGACCACTCTCTAACTCACACCGTGGTCATGGACAAAGTTCCATCGTACTACGCCCCGGCCCAGGGACACCTTGGAACGGTTGAGAGAATTCAAACCCGTAGGAACAGGTTATTGCGTGTCTTCGTCCTCTGTGGTGCCGCTGCTGCAGTCTGGCTGTGCTCTGCTTCCCACTACACGTTCACGGGAAAGCATTCTGTCAGGTTACCCCTCCACGCTGCAGAAACACTTCAGAAATGTAACATGCTTCATGTACTGCCTGGGCCACCTCCTGATTTCGCCCAGAGAACCCAGTCTGACCGTTTCGTTCCCCGTACTCGCGCGACGTTGCTCAAAAATGCGTCCGTCTGGACTGGAGATGGCGAAGTTCACGGTGCAGACATCCTGTTGGACAAGGGAATCATAAAGTTCGTAGGTCACGCTTCCGAAGAAACTCTGGAAGAGCACGAGGGTCTTATCTCGGTCGACGTGGGCGGGAGTTGGGTCACCCCAGGGTTAATCCCCTTGCGTTCTCTCCAAGACGTTTTTCTGATGCTCTCCTGTAACAGAATAGTCGACATGCATTCTCACCTCGGAGTATCCAGCATTCCCAGACTCAACGGCGCACGCGATTCCAATTCGCACAATGGTCAGTTTACTTCGTTCGCCGAGTTCCACTTGGCCTGACGGTTTTTAGATCCGATCTTGCCGTGGCTCCGAAGCCTGGATGCGCTCAACACACGCGACGATGCATATATGCTGGCTATATCCGGGGGTGTCACAACTGCCAATATTTTACCGGGTTCAGCAAATGCGATTGGTTCAGTTCATTCCGGTTGGTTGAACAGGAATCATACTGACTTGAGATATAGGAGGACAGGCGTTCGTGATCAAACTACGACCCACCGAAGAGCGAACCCCCTCATCTATGCTGCTCGAACCTCCTTACAACATCAACGATACTCGCATTCACCCCGGTTTGCCACCACGCTGGAGGCACATGAAGTACGAGCTTTTTTCACGGTGTATCGTTGCCACCGCTCATTGTTTCTCCACAGGCACGCGTGTGGTACGTCTGCGACGATAATAGTTGACTCCTACTTAACCGTCGGGATGTAATTACCAGGAGAAAACCCAAGTACGTATCCATTTCTGACGCAGCTTGAAGGTTGATTTATGATATCCCGGTAGGCCGCGTATATGGTAATACCCGCATGGACAATATCTGGGCATGGCGCGAAGCGTAAGGATTATGCGTTCGGTTTGATTCAACACATTTCGTAACACACTGTCGCCAGTTATGATACAGCACGGAAAATCAAAGAACGTCAAGATACGTACTGTGAAAAAGCCTTGGCCGGTGAATGGGATAGTCTCGGCGATTTTCCTGAAGAACTCCAATGGGAAGCTCTCGTCGACGTTCTTAGAGGGCGTGTCAAGGTATCCATTACCCCAGAACGTCTATCGTTCTCGCTGATTCATGGCTCTTCCAGGTTCATACCCACTGTTATGAAGCAGTCGATCTTGACGACTTTGTTCGGGTACGTTCCATGCCAGACTGATTAACAGAGATGATCAAATGTGTATACAGCTTACGAACGAGTTCAAATTCCCCTTGGCTGCTTTCCATCATGCACATGAGACTTACCTGGTCCCCGGAACACTCAAGCAAGCCTACAGTATGTTTTCTTCAATTCCGCGCGTAATATTAATTACAATCTTATGCAGATAACACGCCGGCTGTTGCTCTGTTCGCAACCAACGCTCGGTATAAGCGGGAATCTTACCGAGGTTCAGAGTTTGCTCCACGCATTTTGGCCGAGAATGGGATAGACGTCGTGATGAAGGTGCTGGTCATTGATGATGTGGTTCCGTTATCCGAACTGAAATGTTTTCAGAGTGACCACCCGGTGTTAAACTCTCGATACCTACTTTTTGAGGCTCAACAGGCCCACTACTACGGCCTTGATGCTGACACTGCTCTCGCTTCCGTTACCTCTACTCCTGCGAAAGTTCTTGGCCTAGACCACCGCGTCGGCTATATCCGCGAAGGTGCGCACGACTGGCCTGGCTTATACGTACGCTATTGACAGACCGGATTTTTGCACAGGTTATGATGCAGGCAAGTGATCATCGGGCAAACGTGACGTCCTGTATTAACCTGCTATCTGCAGACATCGTTATATGGGATAGCCACCCGTTGGCGCTAGGTGCAACTCCCAAGCAAGTCTGGATTGATGGCATCACTCAGATTGAGAATCCTTACACCTCCGAGAAACCCATTGCATTCCAGTCACCCCCAACTACCCCGAATTTCGACAAGGAAGCAGAAGCAGCAATCAAATACGAGGGTCTTCCACCATTGATGCCGACTCCGGCAAAGGCTGATACCATCGTGTTTACTAACGTCAGCAGTGTATATGAAAGGAGTGGGTCTAACATCCAGGAGATGTTTGATGCTCGTGACAGTCAACCAGGAGTAGTCGTCGTACAAAGGGGTGAAATCCTATGCTATGGTTCAGGGCATGGTTGCCTCGTACCCATCACTTCCTCGGGTCAGACTTTTGACTCCTTTGACCTCCAAGGTGGTTCAATCTCGTGGGTTTTTCCTATCGTCCAATTGCTTTCCTATCCAAACTCTTCTCTTCTAGCCCTGGCTTGGTATCCTACGGCTCACCACTGGGCCTGGAGGAGATTAGGGGCGAACAGTCTACTCATGACGGCAAAGTGATCGATCCTCTAACAAGTAGTGTTCCAAAACTTCTGGAAGGCAATGAAGTCATGACGGCCGTTGATGGTTTGCAGTTCGCAGGCCGCGATACCCTGTTGGTTTTCATTCTTCAACGTTCAATGTTAGGATTCGGCATACTGAGATTCCAGCTATTAGACTCGCCTACCACGCAGGTGTGACGTCGGCGATTACGCCACCGACATCCGGAAAGTTTGTTGCCGGGATCAGTACTGCATTCTCAACGGGTGCAGCCCACGCGTTGCAAGAGGGTGCTATCATTCAAGATACAGTTGCGCTACATATCACCATTGGCCATTTAGCGTCACGCAGCGTGAGCACTCAGTTTGCTGCCTTGCGCCGCCTGTTGTTGGATGCAGCTAGTGGCACACCATTTGACCGTGTTGCCAAGGTAAACCACAACTCATTCTCGATCGTCGCGTCTGAACGTAGTGGCAGGGTGAAATTCCGCTGGTCGTCAAGACACACAGCGCTGATATGATCGCGTCGTTGATCAAGGTCAAGAGGGAGGTCGAAGCCAGCAAAAACGTGCAGCTGAAGCTGACGTTGGCTGGTGCCGCTGAAGCCCACTTGTTGGCGAAAGAACTTGCTGAGGCGAACATTGGTGTCATCGTGACACCATCTAGACCGTTCCCTCAGACATGGGCGATGAGGAGGATGTAAGTTCACAGGGCACCTGGCGCTCTCAAGCTAACGAAACTTTGAAGACTTCCTGGTCCACCATTGACCCAAGACACGGCAGTCACAACCTTGCTTGCGCACGGCGTGAAGGTTGCCGTCGGCATTCGTGATCAGTGGGGCGCTCGTAACACCCGTCTCGATGCTGCATGGGTGAGTCTTTTCGGTATTTTTCGTTCCCGTGGCTCATAATGTATCTTCCTTTGTAGGTCGCCCTCGAAAGCAATGGCCGGATCTCCAAAGCCGAGGCAATCGCACTCGTGTCTACCAACGTGGAGGAGCTCCTCGGTGTAGCACCTGCTAACTCCTTATCGGGAGACTATGTCGCTACCGTTGGTGGTTCGATCCTCGACCTTGAAGCCCAAGTCGTAGGGATAATTTCGTCGCGCCGACGCTCCGTGGAATGGCTTTGAAAATTGAATACCCGAGTAGGAACTGGACTTCGCTCGTTTAGTATATTTTGTTTTGGGTGTCCAATCGATAAACGTTCATGTGCATCATGTATCAGTCGAATGGCTTTCAATGCTTTATTTTATGCATATGAGACTCGATTGGTTTTTTACTTGCACTACACGGGTAAAGCTGCAACTGGCACGGGTCGTGACTATACGGCATACTAGTATGAGATAGTTGCTGCACGTACAATGCAGAGCTGGCCGTGAATACCTGCTTTTCAGAGGGATGTGCAAGGCTGATGGATTGCCAATATGCGCCCTGAACCATCTCCATCCACATTTTTCGGCGATACATCACTGCTTCCTCCATCCACCACTCGTCAGGGGACGTCATTTGGCTGCCTTATGCCGAGGTACATCATTTAGCCGCCTTGTCAGGAATATTTGGAATTGATCGATGTCAAAGGGATTGAAAACTCACCGAGGGGGCGGAGGAACACCGCCAAGCGACGATCCCCAGTAGTGTTTAAGCGACGGTCCAGGTGCATGCGCGGCGGGCTACACCAAAGCTACCCCCCCATTGCACTTCCTCGCTTCGTGTCGATCTGCTGCTCCCTCATCAGAACCTATTAACGACATCGAAGGTATTGGCGAGTACCTGGTTCCCCACTGGCATCTTCATCTCTGCTTAGAATATAGGCGGCAGATGCGCGCCGCTATGTACCGGGACAATCTCGGATGTCAACTGATCGGATATGACATCGTCGCCCGTACATACCACCACGTCCGGCGACACCCACCGCCGAACACCGCTGAAGCTCGCACTGCCGCACTACAAACGTCATTGCCGATGTCGCATCACAAGGTCATACGAAGAGCGAGAGAGGAGATAAGTGTCGGGAGGGGAGTTGAGAGTAGGACCTGTGGGATGAAGGGGCAAGAGGTGGAGGGCAAGGAATGGAATCCTATCTAGCACGGCGCACGGCTGAGGTAGTGCCCTCGCGCGCCGAGACTGTTCAAGACCTCGGGCTTGGAAATCTGGCTTGGGATAGTCAGATTGATTCTCGCCGGGACCCAGGAGGCTGGCAGGTCGGACGGTCAAGACTGCGTGACGACGAACAACGAAGGTGCTGGGGACGGTGAGCACGCCTTGGGGCATGCTGGTAGAGATGTAGCCACTACGGCTACGGGCTAGGTGATGGAAAGGGCTATTTTGCATCTGGGATAGTGAGGGGGACCTCTCATTTGTATCTCTCCCCTCAGGTTTCTCTCGAATTTACTTACCAGAGTACAACCCGAAGACTCTTCTCTTTGTGTGACAACAAACATTGATACCAGTGGGTGTACTTACGGGATCCTCACCTTGATGGAATATGACCCTCGAAGAGGGTGAAAGCGGGAAAGCCAGCTAATCAGATGCAAACGAGAAGAGATTGATTGTGGTCAGTCGTCCTCGTGAATAGTGATATTCTGTTCAGTTGCTATGCGAAGCGCCTCGGAAGGCTGGGGCACTGGCTCGTCGTCAGGGGCGCGTTCCTCACGAGCGCTCGCTTCGGGACCCTCCTCATCCTCATCACCGTCCTCGTCAGTCTCCTCTCCAGGTCTCCGGAACACGAGCTCCTTCCCGTTGACCAGTCTACGTTTCTTCAACGGCGCATCACCAGTGCCAGACTGTCCCTCGCCGGGGCCAGCCTTGTCCGTTGGCTTGGCCTTTGAACGCTCCTTTTTCTTCTGTCTTTTGGCGCGATTCTTGGCTGTCTTGGCTTCTGCGAGGTCTTCAGCTTCCTTGCGTCGTCGTTCAAATTCTTCTGTCTCTGCTTCCTATTGGATAACGCTTGCTCAAAGTCCCACCCGGAAAGATATCGCGAGAGGCACGTACCTTTCTGGATTGATCCTCCATGATCTTGAGTCTTTCATACTCGCGTCTTCTCCCCGCCTTGTAAACGTGGAACTCTCCGCTTCCTGCACCGGCACTTGAGCCCTGCACGTTCTTCATCATGTCTCGCGCAGTACGGATTGTCTTTTCCTTTGGCGCAGAAGGTATATAGGCTGGTTTACTTGGATCCTTGAGGAGCCGGTCAAGTTGCGAGCGCTGACGCTCGAGTGGGGTGAGGGCATGGCGGGATGTCCCTGGTGCTGGCGATGCAGAATGTGAATTTGGTGCGGGCGAGTTTGACGTCGACATGGATCAGGTCCAAGCTTCGTAGTTGCTGGTTTGACTTGTCAAAACATTTGTCAACAACATTACACTTGCTACAGAAGTCTCTACTAGGGTACATCTCATTGTACGGTCACAGTCATAGTGAATGAGGAGAGCCATGGGCAAGCACTCGCAAAGACGTCAGAACACAGGTGATGCTATACGACTGCGGTCCAAGAGTCATTAGGAGGGCACAATCGGGTGAAGAGCGGGGAAACTCACGAAGTACCGCATTTATGCAGCCATCATTCTCTGGATTGTTGGTTATCTGTGCGTACTTTCCAAATACAACCTTGCCTCCAGTCGTGACCATTCCCAGCTCTGAGACGTTGACTTCAATCACTGTCCCCTTGGTCAAAACACCGAGCTGAGTATACATCGGTGATTGGGGGTTTTTCTTGACACCTAATATTTGCAACTGGAACGTTGCCTTTAGGTCGGCTATGGAACACATTAGATTGTGGAACCAGACTAACACTACAACGCTCACGATGGGTAACATTCGCTTTTTTGTATCGCAAAGCCATCGGTCTGATGAACCGTTCCAACTTGACGGGCTTCCGTGTAAAGCCTTCGCCGACAAAGGTGGCTTTTGTGATCATTCGCTTCCACGCCTTGCTCTTACTCTTGCCGGTCTTGACAACCTTGAACATCTCATCTTCAGCGATACCGCGAACTTTGGGCAACGGCACAGAGTATTTCGCAGCCTTGTCTTTCCGCTTTTGCTTGATGGCAGACGAGAGTGCCTTGGCATCTTTTTGGCCCTCACGGTCGAGGAGGTATGTAGGGAGAGCGCCATCCGGGACAGCTGAAGAGTCTGACTGTTTGACGTTGCGTTCGTCGTGTGCTTTGAGGGTCTTCTTGAGTTGGACCTTTTCAGCGTGACGCTTAGCATGAAGGATCTTGGCCTTCAAACCAAAAGTCTTTTGGGCGACTGCGGATGCCTTGTGAACAGCACGAGCCTCCCTCTTGCGTCTGCAGAGGTTAATTTGGATTGATCGGGCAGGAATAGTGACAGAGATACACACTTGCGTTCGTAATAGTCTAGCCGTCTGCCATACCGTTTGATATGCTCCTCGATGTATTCGTTCTATAACTTCTAGATCAGGGTGTGTAAATTCCATGTTATCGCATCCTAAATACCTGCGGCTGTCTGTGGTGTCAATGAGGAAACAATGTAGCAGTAAGGAGGGACTTGCCATCGTAGAGGAAGTGAATCAAGGCTGCGGCAAGTGCCGAATGTGTTAATGCAAAGCGTGGTTCACCACCACGCACCATCTCTTGTTCAGAGTCCTTTTAGATCATACCCACTCACTGAAAACGTCGTATAATGTGGCAAGACTCGAATAACCATTATGGCGCGTCGTCCTCACACAGTACTTATTACCCCATGCCTTCCCAGCAAAACGTACCCCTCCAGTTCTACGCCGCAGGTTCTGACCAGGGCCAGTTCTATCCCGGTTCGCGTTCAAGTTTAGAGGGCAATTTGGGTACTTCAGCCTCAATGGCATCTGCCAGCGTCGCTCAGGCATACGGGGGTAGCATCCAGCAGCCCGGGGCTTGGTGGACTGCATTTGGCACCGGTGGATTCGAAGGCGAGCCTCCATTGCTAGAAGGTCTGATAACGTGTGCATCCTTGACCACAAGCTCACACGGAATCTGCAGAACTGGGCATCAACTTCTCGCACATACGAGTGAAATCCACGACCGTTCTCAATCCACTCCAGCAAGTAGACGAACACATCATGGATGACGCTGACCTCGCAGGTCCTCTCCTCTTTTTCTTCTTGTTTGGAATGCTTCTTCTTCTGGTCAGTTCCCTTGCACTCGATGCTACGACCAATTTGCTGACCAGACTCAATAGTCTGGAAAACCGCAGTTTGGCTACATCTACGGTTTCGGCTTGCTGGGGTCCATGTCAATATACACCCTCCTCAACCTCATGTCCGACAAGGGCATCGATGTTTACCGCGTCGTGTCTGTTTTGGGCTACTGCCTACTTCCAATGGTCGGTGTTGGCGCGGTAAGCGTCGTCGTCACGCTCGAGTACGTGCTGTCTCGTCTAGTTCGAGACCATCTGCTTATTCTGTATGCATCTAGTGGATTTATTGGCTACTTGCTTTCTTTACTTTCGATCATATGGTGCACGTTCTCTGCATCAGGTATCTTCGTAGCGGTACTGCGCATGTCCGAGCAACGTCTGCTAGTTGCATATCCTGTCGGCCTGCTCTACGGGTGTTTCGCATTATTGAGTGTCTTCAACGTAGGCGCAGGTGGCCCCGCTAGTAGATAGGTTACTCAGTTATTTAGTGAATGACAACGCTTTTTACTCGCCAAACTGGTTTACACGACAGCCACGCAATTACATAGGAAATTCATACATTCTACTTTATGAGATTTATTATTCGTAACCAAGCACAGCGATTAGAGTGTCTTTAGTAGTTCCCTTTTGTCCTGTCCGACTCCCTCAATTGCCGGCTATACAAGGTCAAAAGTGCCTCCATGATCTGCTCTAACGGCATCGTTGCGTATTCGTGAACGTACTGGGGTAGTGAATCCTCCAGGTTGAAGCCAGACTTTTTGAAAAAGGGATGCATCACATCCGGCGTGGCCTCTCCCAGCTGCCGCATCGTCAGCCGCTGAATCTTCCTCTCTCTGGGTTCGTACACCAATGTCAGCTTCGACGGGCCGGCGGCCGTGGACAAAGTGTTGTCCTCCCCTTCGTGCGGTTGGGTGGTTCGTTTGGCGGAGGAAGTGAAATCCATCACTGGAGTGCTATTATCATTAGGAGCAGAGAGTGCGTTGGTTGTGGCCTGGTTCTTCCCCAACGACAAAAGAGCGCCATCTTCTGGGTGCGGCTGGGTGGATCCTGAGGGTACCTCGGGTCCAGAACCCATCGCCTTCTTCCTCGAGGATGGTCCAGGAGGACTGCTCAGCTGTGTGTTTGCTGGTCCCTGTACTTGTTCCAATTCCCTCGACAGGTTTTTCCGCAAGCCAGTGAGCCACGCATATAGCGCCATGTTGAGCGTGATGTAGATGTCTTCCGGACTTTTATCCCCGCCTTTGAACGAGCTGTAGAAATCGTATAGCATGCGGGATATATGGTCCTGAACGGACTCTTCGGTGATCATCAGCATCTTCATGGAGGGTAGACCGACGATGTTGGACTCGAAG
Organism: Harrya chromipes; assembly: GCA_038091155.1. Taxonomy (NCBI): domain Eukaryota; kingdom Fungi; phylum Basidiomycota; class Agaricomycetes; order Boletales; family Boletaceae; genus Harrya; species Harrya chromipes. Next base: position 11,570 of record JBBPNX010000083.1, read on the forward strand.
GGGTTCTTGAACAACGACGACACCCAGGATGGATCCTGTGAGATAGTGGCGCTTGACGGCAGAGCTGGCTGAGGCTGACTGAATTTAGAGATATCCAGAGATGTGAACGACAAGTGAACTTCTCTTCGAGACGGTAGGCCGTCTTGTACGGTCCGGTTTAGACTGGCGTGTACGTCACGGCCAATGAACTGCGCAAACTCGGTATCCGCCATCGAACGGGGGAACAGAATGAGTCTGAGGAGGTCGAGCCTAAAGCTTATTTGTTGGCGGACCAAGTGAGATATCTCTGTCTCTGCTTCTTTGAATTTACTCCTTGCGGATTGCAAGAAAGCGGAGGCCACTTCCGTGAGTGGCTTCTCCGGCCTCGGCCCCCCAGCAATGCGGAAGGCTTGCGATTCCCGACTGGCTGCAGCACGCTGCATGGCGATGTTCGCGTTGAATCGGCTAACATAAAGCATGAGTTTTGGGATGGTGAATATTGTGGCCAAGGCAACAATTTCTTTGCCGTGTACAGTGAATGCAAGGAGGAGTGGCCGGTCCTTGTCCCCACTTGTTGACAGGATGAGCGACCAGTCGTCATGAATATCCACCTGGATTGGATCCGCGCTGCAATAGAAATTAACACGTCGACTCTATTTTTCCATGAGAAAACTAACCGGTAGACTAGCAAACGCTGATGCTCCGACTTCAGTTCGGCGCTGAGAGGACCACTGGTCAGGGTGAGCTCCAATAACCTCGCGGAAGTGGACTCTGATAGAAGGACTTCCCCGTTCCTACTGATGGTATGGAATACACAGTCTGCCACAGTGACCTGACCAGATATATTCCCTTTGGCAACTATCGCAATGTCTGCAACCGATAGAGACAATTCTCGAGATATCTCCGAAAATTTCGTGCGAATGAGCGTATCTTGCATGTTGAGCGTGACGTTACTAATGGATTGGCCAAGGTCCACATTGACTTCGATCGAGCGTATGCGTACGACGATTGCTGTAGTGATTCCTCGCTTGTCTAGAGGACTAGCAGCGCGTGGGGCAGGTGCGACGATACGAGACGCCTCGGGAGTCGTTTCCTCCGAAGCGATGAGCGGAATGCGGTCCAACCATACTGCCTTCAAGCACAGAATGTCCTGCAAGCGTGAAAACCGCATGCCTCCTGACATGTCGGTGGTTACGACCAATGATAGCGTGTTGTCAATATTCTGGGCAAGATCTTCGGTCTTGGCGAACGCCAGCGAAAATGCAAGGTTACGAGCAGCGAGGTTCAGACAATCTTCGCTCAGGAACCCGTGCCTCAGGCCGACAGTGAGGCCATCGACGGAACCAGTGAAAGTCACCTTGTTTCCACTAGGGGAGATGTTCACTAGGAATCCTCCACTTTCCCATCGTAAGGTTGCTAGGACGTTGACATCAGGTTGACACGTAAATTCGAGGATTGATTGGTCGATACGGAGAGAAAAGTTGATCTGCAGTCTGGACGTATTCGGAGTGCTTGATATTGCCATGTGATGTGAAGAGGCGCTGCCCTCGAATACTGCCGACGGATTGTTGAACTCGGTATGGTGCGTGGTCATCCGCATGCGCATCTGCACGGAATCTGTGATCTCTGAGACAAATGGGAGTAGAGTGGGCCTGAGAGTGTTTTGACTGGAGTGTATCTTGGTCTTGAAGATCAGAATGGATGGTTGCAGTGGCCGAGGGATGGTGTTGATGTTTAAGGACGCTCGATACTCTATCCATGCAGACACGATGGGCAGTCTGATCACCTCCGTGCCCATGATAGGCAGAGAATCGTCATCATCGTCTGTGGATGCAGAGGACATCTCCTTCTCATATTTCCGGGAGGTATGCACACGGATTTCTCCACTTTCAAAGACGAAGGCCCCAAAAATATTCGAGCTGGATTGATCATCGACCAGAGAAACTGCGACGGGCAACGGCGCCGGAGGTTGAGAGGCAGATCCTCGTGGAATGTTACTCGCGAGACGCTCCATCCTCTCTCTCCCTTGATGATAAACATCGATTAGAGAAAAAACACGGTCTGAGATAGAAGAATCGAGGTCCAGGATGAATCCAGTGATATTGCTAGTAATGCAAATATGGTGTTTGGAGAGTGACGTGTCGGTGCGAAGTTGAGCCTTCATTTGGGGGTAAAGCAGGCGATTGCGAGTTTGATGACTTTCCGAGTTGAAATCCGTGGTTATATACTGTCTGAATCTGCTTATGGTTGAGCTCGCGATCACCCATGAGCAAGAGCGACCTACCGGTTAACGAACTGGAAAGATAGCTCTCGGGTGCTCATCTGACCCGCTTCTCCCTTTTGAGAAACGAATCTGATCCGTCGTACACAGAAAAGGAACGCGCGAACGGATGCCCGATCTTGACTAGGCCATTCTGACAATTCAACACTCTGATTCAATGCCAAGGGGAATGCCACCCCAATTCTTTCTATCTCCACCAAGACGGTGTGCTTGCTGAACCACGAAGGCCTGTCCGCGGACGAACTCCGGGTTTGGATCTCAAAGGTGGTGAGAACGCTTCTAGTTTTCTCCTTGAACGCCTCCAATTCCGCCGCTCGTTGTTGCCTCCGAGCGAGCAACTCAGTCTAAAGATCATTAGATATGTTTGTCGTATCGCAGAGGCATCCATACCTGATGATAATCAATGAAATCACCGAGCTCGCTGATGGAGCTTGGTTGCATGACGGCGTAAATTTTCGGAACGGAAACCTTTAGGACCCCATCATTCGTCGATGCGGTGATGTCAACGACCACAAATGCCGACTTCTCGTTAACATCAAACCCATATTCATGGGGAACGGTGCCGGTGCGTGGCGCCAGTGATAGTGCGAGGTTGCGGAGTTGAACTTTCCATTCCAACATATCGTCCTCTTTGCTAACGTCTCCCCGGACATCTTGGCACTCCAGATGGAATACGGACGAGGGGCCCTCCAAGCCCAGTCTGAAACCTTTGAGATTGACGTGCACGGCGAGCTTGCCAGGCATTCTGTTCGCCTGCTTGGGCTCGGAGACCGCGGAGCGTTTCTGCCGAGTCACTCGGACTAGATCTAAAAGATCTGTAAAGTCTTGACCGAACTTTTGTTGTACCACCAGGAGAGTGTCGACGTGAGTTGGTTTGATCATAATGTTGACGAAATCTAGGGCACCCCGTAATTCGATAGCGCATTTGCTTTGATGTCCTGTCATGGTGAGAGTGGGCAAAACAAATTTGACACGAGGAGATCCTGAGTTCTCCCTACTGCGGGACTTGTAAGTGATCACAAATTCCTGCGACCCCGGTTGCAGACCAAAATCGTACATCCTTTTTGAGGGCGAGGTGGGTGAAGATGAGATGAAGCCAGTAGTATCTTTTACAACCCAAGACAACCATGTGCCCTTCATTACTTGGAGTGTGACGCCTAATCGCGCAATGCGTCCGTTGACGTGTAGGACAGTAGCGAGTCGACCACTGCTGCGCGCTGATGAAGGCTTGGATACTGTTGATATACTGTTTCGTTTCAGTTCCGAGACAAGAGTCTCCGCCGTGGCCTCGACACCAGGAAGGAAGTCGGCTCTCCACTCTTCCACGAAGTGGTATAGTCGGATGGCGCTGCGCGGAACGTTGACCGAAATTTCTTCAAGTCCGAAAACAACCCGCAATGTCTTTGATGCTAGATCGTGACGTTGGGTTGCGTTAATTCTCCCATTAGTCAAAGCTAGTGACGCCAAGATACCCCGATCAGAGCCACTGGATCGGGCTCCCACGTTGATATCGTCGAACGCAAACACGCCGCTCGTAGATTCGGTCCCTATTTCTGGACGGACGAGAGAAGAGGACGAGAAGTCTAGCGAAGAACCTGAGACCTCGAAAGTAAGATTCTCGGCACCAGCACGAATGTTCGTGCTCCCAACACGGGTTATCAAGATGGTTTGCGATGGCTGACGGGTAACCTGGGAAGAGTGATTTTCAGGAACAACAGGACTCCGCCAATACTTCTTGACACGAATTGCGGCACGGGCAAAGTCGACGAGGTGAGGCGATGCCGTCAAGCCGACATCATCAGCGCAAAATATGACGATCTGTTGGGTGGTTTGCGTAGGGAGCGAAACATTGGACGTCGAGTGCAACCGAGCGAGAGGGCCGGATTGATACCGAAAACGTAGCATAGAACTTGTGATGGAACTGTGAGACGTTGAGGAGGTCGCTAATAGAGTCAGGCTCATGGTTCCAATTCCAACGGTCACGGAGAGTAGGGCGGGCGAGGGCGTCACAGGCTTTGGATTTTCCTGGAGAAATAGTAGATCCCAGGGATTGGTGCCCATCTCGTCGGGCGTATCCACGTCTACCATAAGAAAGCGAGATCGCATGAGCTGCCGCATTTCTTGGTCCCCGCTCCACTGCTCGGTGTCTGAGGTCGGGTCGCAGCGTTGCAAACACTGCCGAAGGTGGAACAGAAATTTGAGCGGACCGTTTGTCCGCATGGCGTGCGGCAGCCCTCGCTGAACCAGGAACGATGGCTGTATAACGGAAAGAGGGTCTACAAGAACGTTGTACCTCGTGAGCCAAAGGATACGCTGCACGAGGGAGAGTAATGATGCGGAGGATCCAGTTCTCCATTCGTGATATATATTTGACAGGGTTCCTGCACGGTTCTTCAACGCAAGTAGCGAAGAGGCTATATATTCCGGGTCCGAAGGCGCCATCCGGACCGCGAAGTTGCCAGCAGAAATGTCAATACGATTGTGTTCACGGCTCGCCTGAAAGACGTGCATCGACAAGCAGAACTCCGGCTGTGGAGTTTCGAAAACGATACCCGCGGTTGGCGGTAGCCTCCGTAGCCCGATGGAAAGCTCCTCGAAGGCTGTTTGAATGGATACCGCAGCGTGCTGTAGCTGCGGAATAACTTGGATATGCAAATTCGCGAGTGAGTTGCACAAGAGAACATCAACAGCTTCGCAGTCTTCAGGGCCACCTGCGACTAATGATGGGCTGGTGTTGCTCTTTTTCAAGAGAATCTGCTCCAAAACTTGCACGCGCACAGAATGAACGAAAATATCGAGAGCAGAAGAGGAGGCACCCTCTTGTAGGGAAACAAAATTGGACAATTGGCGGGCAAGGACGGCGTCCAAAATGAGCTCCGTACTAAGGTCCTGCGCTGAACTTCAATTGGGAATCAATCTGAGTCAAAATGCTCGTACATGTCGTTCACTTTCATCCTTGAGGCGAGACGCAACAACAAGCAAGAGCGGAGTGATGGAAACCTCAATACCGTGGATGCACTGAATGCGGACCATAGATCCTGAACCGGCAGTAGCAGATAATTCCGTCTTGCGAGGAGAGATCAACGGCGATGGTCTTGAGACGTTCCTGGGTTTTTGGAAGCCGGAGGCTGGTGGATTCTGGTACAGTATAAATCAATGCACTAGTCGTCTGGGGAACAGGGCCTACTTTCAGCATGACAAAAGGCGAGCCTTCTCGACTTGATAGATCGTCCAACAAGTACTCCCTATAACGTTTGGTTAAGCGTCCATAGTGATGGAGGAGTGCTCTCTTAGCATTTTCTTCTGTGGAAATCATTAGGTAACTCCAATGTGACGTCTTAGCACTTACCAGGGCTCGTGGGCCACTCGCTCTCCGACGATCCATCGTCTGTTATATCGGCGTCATCAGATTCGTCTTCCGAAGTGGGTGGTTCAGAGTCGCCCGCAAAATCTGTAACAATTGGCGGAAAAATGCGACTTCGTGCCAACCGCGCATCCCTCTCCGCTTCAGATATATTTTCACCGTCTGATTCGGACAAGTGGGAGAGCTGAGACCAGTGAGGACCAGGACTCGAATGTTTCTGCTGTCGCTGAACTCGGGGTTCCTGTACACGACTAAATCGTGGAAGATTAAGTGGCGGGAGATATAGATCATTCCGGTGTACGCGGTAGGGTGGACGACGTCGACCACTGCGCCCTGAAGCAGGTGGCCTGGTCCTGAAGTTGGCTTGAGCTTCTGTGAGTTGACTGAGCAGGTACTGCGCTCTCTGAGTCAATAGATCTTGCTCGTGCAAGAAAGTGCCCTGGGATTTCGAATTCGTCTTTGGGGAAGTGAACAAGTCCAGTACAATGTCGAAGTTCACGGCAGTAGCTTCGAGCCACGACTTTCGGGAAGTATCTGAAGCAACCAATGCTTTCGCAGAGGTGAGAGGTAGTCTCAGACTGAGAGACTTGCCACAGAATTGACCCTGCAAGTCGTTTGTGTGGAAAGTACAACCTTGCGGCACATCTAAATCGAGCGCAGTCGCTCCAGCGGTGCAAGTGGCATTCAACGCCTTGAGGGAAAGCTTCAGGTATGTCACTAAGGTGCTCATCAGATAAGTCATCTTAACGAAACAAATCTACCCACAGTCTGGGTCAACAGGGGCACTGAACTCATTTGCGGGAGCATTCGCAATGTCAGTGAAGTGTATGCGGAACACGTCAACCACCGCGAGTAGGGCACGACTTTCCAATGGAGTCACAAGAGCTTTGACGTGGCCCAGGGCAATTTCCCATAGGCACACGTACGTGCGTGTGCGTGGTGGCGGTCCAAACAGTCTATTAGTGGTGATCTCGAGACCTACGGCAGATTAGTTTACAACTCCATACATATCAATACCACCTACCATCAACAACAAGCGTCTCCCTGAAGGGTCGCATTCTGTTACGGAAGAATTCTTCCTCCTGACAGCTCTCCACGATACATCCTTTGAGCTCACCGACATTGAGCGACATTTCTATAGGAGCATCAGAAATCTATCAGTGATCAGTGTAGTTGCCCTTACCCATAAAATAATCGTGCAACCGCAAATCAAGTTGCAGATCGGGGAATGCAAAGTGCAACGAGGTGCCAATGTCCTTTGCGGTTGTCATCCTCGCATGTTTTTCAAAGCCGGGTAAACCCGCAGGGAGTAGCAGGGATCCGTGTTGAACCGTTAAGATTAATTCAACTTGAAGCATGTTTGTCTAACTTCGTTGAGGAACCAATTCACTCCGTGGAATGGGTACTCACCTTCGCTGGCCGCCATTTCTTCTCTACAGGATCACCGACTTCGCCTCTACTGCGTTTCTCCAGATACTCAGTCAGTGTAGAAAAGTGGGTGAAGGTGCCCAGGTAGTTATCACGCAAGACCATGAAGTATCTGATCGCCCAACCCAACGTTTTTATGGCGACATCGCTAGCCTATTATCAAATTCATAGAAAGAAGAACGCTTTCGGCGACTGACGTACTGAGATAGCAACTTTAAGCTGCTCGATGTTTTCTGGGTGAACTTCCGCCCAGTAATAGTAGGTGCCATCCACACGAAATTTACCCGCCTGCAGGACGTGATGTTCCTTGCCCTGGTTATAAAGGAACTGTGTATTCCACTTAGGCAGGGACATGCCGACCGAAATATCTGAGACATCGACTGCGAAGGAAATGGTTGTGGCTTCCGGAAGATACACATTCGACGGAATCTTGGCGAACATCCAAAGCCGAGGAGCTCGTAGGCTAACCATTGCTAAGAGCACGTCATTGAGACAGCAAACCCTAAACGAATATATACGCACTATTCTCATCCCTGACCAAGGGCTTGTCGATGATATTTTCATCATTGGCATATAGATTCAGATCAAAATGCTGTAGGTGGAGCTCCAAAGAGTATACAGTTGGCACAAAATGGTGCCATTCCGTGGGCTCTCCACTAGTCCAGTCGCGACAAAGGTCGGTAATCATATTGATATGATCCCGGAGAAGGAAGATGACAGGCTGCTGCAAAGAGACGGAGAACGACCACTGACGCTCCGCGTTCCATTTGAGGGATGCAGGGAGCGCCGCAGAAACCTATACATAGTAAAGCCAAATCATATAAGAGGTACTGCCAGGTGTACTTACTCGACAGGATCCCGCAGTGATAACTTTAATGTCATTCAAACTCGACGTGACCTCAATGGTGTCAAGATGGACTTCTAACCGAGACTCGTATCCATCCGGCCCAATGACCAGTGGGATGAGAAAGCTGATTGAAGAGCTATCTCCCGCAACGACATGGAGGGAAGCATGTTCTCGTACGCGAAATTTCGGGGTATCCGCAATACCGTCCCACTGCCAATTCTTGGATGCTTCGCGAAATGGGAGATTGAGAGTAGTTTTGTCACGCAATTCAACAAAGATCTTCATTGCAGTCCATATCCGTTTGTCACCCGGCTGAAGGCGCTGGGATACCTCCAGGTCATGGAAGGTAGAAGGGAAAAAAGTTCGCTGAAGATGAGCCCTTCGGAAAAAAATGTTGGGAGGGTACAATAAAGTCATGACAAAAGACTCACCACTGTCGATCGGTCCACGGGCCGTACCGTAACGTTCCGTTGCGAATAACCACATCGATTCCCCACTCGGGCGGCAAATCACCGTTCCCAATATCATACGACTCCAAACCCATCCCCTTCGGCCCTTCAAATTCGACGGAAACTTCACCAACGACGTCCACATAATATGAGAGTTCCAGCATCGGAGCTTCTACAATTCGACGCTCGATTGCATACTCCAATTTTGTGAAGTCACCACCGACAAAGTTGCTTCCATCCAAACTCTTCTTTCCGGACCTTCCCTTACCCCCATTGGGCGCTAGGCGGTTTGGGGAAAACAACGCAGAGTATAACCTAATCCCCTTCCATACTTTCTGGAATACTCCGAAAGACAAATAGGTCAGCGGAATGCGATCAGCGTAACTACTGTATGTCAGACATCACCCAGAAGAGACGCGGAGATTGGAAGACTGACACGGATGCTTCCGCATGTGCTCGAATGGCGTGGCCTACGCTCGTCATAGAACCTTGGTAGTGTTCATTGTCTACAAGATGGATAAGAGCATTGTGGAACTTGAAGTTCAAGAGCTGTTTGTAAAGGTCACACTTGGATCTCGCCTATGTCAGATATCAGCGAGGTGTCTAGTAAGATGCAATACAGGCATAGATGTCATACCCGTACGATTCCAAATGTACCATCCGCCCTATGACATTCAGCGACCATGAAGCTTGGCGTCGATGAATTGCCGCAAACGACAGCCAACTTGAAGACCTCGATAGATATTGGCAGAAAGTCCTTGGTGTCAAGGTAAGGCATTTGTCGTTTAATCCAATTTATGGCGGCGTGGATTATGGGGGGCGTCTTAATGTTGGCTAGAGCAGAGGGTGTATACAGGCCTGATGGAGATTCTTAAGGAGGCAGCAACAAAAGGGAACATGGTGTACCTGCCCTCCAAGCCTGAAGTATGAGAGAAGTGTCGTCGAGGTTCGGACTCTTCAGGAACCGGCGGTGCTTCGGCTCGCATCCGAGAAAGGATGTAATCATATGCTGCAGTTTTGTTGTACAGAAACCACTCGAATCCATGCGCGGAAACCTTGATTCGGCATGAAGGAAGTGCATGTGTCTGGTTAACTGTCAGCGTATTCGTAAATTATTTTAACAAAAGACATCAAAAGGGATACGCATACAGTCCTCTCCACCGACATGAGCGCGATTAAGGTCATCCCCAGTAGCAGGAACGCGCAGCCAATATCTCCAGGAAACTTGCGCTTTGACGATTTTAAAAGTCTGATTACTCGAGTGGTATATGACGTCTTTCAAGAGGATTCTACCAGCGAGAATCGAAAAATGAATGGATCCTAAAACATTCTATGGTTTGTAACCGTGAGCTTGTTTGACCCCCGAGTATGGACATACCAATCTGAATCCATATGCTGGAACCACCTTTATTCCAGTACCTGACTCTCAGGAACAACCCGATGACGGCCGCGACGAGGCGGTTGAAGTAGAAAATGTAGAGCACTGAGGCAATACACACGCAGATACAAGCGACCAAGAGGTACACCTTGAGCATGGTCAGGGTGGTAAACGCGTGGTGGTAAGAAACAAGGGAAGAAAGAGGTTGAGTTTAAGCTGAGATCCTAATGTTGAGGTGAGCTTTACAATTAGTAGAAGACAGGCATGCCTGCAATGAGAGTGGTTGAATGAGTGTCGCGGTCAAGTGCTGTACTTGACCAAACATAGACTCCGTCGTGACATCAATCTTTGACTTTCTCCGAATCCACACCATGCAGCCATCTGCGCAAAAGTCGACGAGCCCTCTGAAACGCCTTGCTCTACATTCCACTACGACCTGCTCTTCACAAGCAACAGCGTACGGAAAGTGTATTGTTGCAACATACACCGACGTTCGCAAAGATTCCTGCAAACATGAGTTTGAGAAATTCGGGCAGTGTTTACGCCAAGCAGTATGTCCACAGCCAGTCACGGAACACACTGCCTCACACACGCCGTAGATGAGCCGTAACTGGTAGCGAGCCGCTCAGTGATTAAATCTAGGTCGCATTGTTGCAGGGACCCAGCGCGTGGAATTACAGTAGATATACTTTGTAAGGGGAGCTATAGAAATCCTATTCGACCTGTTCGGTGGTCATACTCCCTGGCATTCTTCCTACGTCTTCTGTCCTTGCGCTGTTGGCAACTCCTATTGAGTCGGACTGGTCTGGCACTCGTCGCCTCACAATGGCCCTCAAGTGCATAGAGAGAGGTGTTGGGGTGGTATTTGGGAGTGGGAGCGTGGTCAGGTCAGTACGGGATACAGGCAGAACAGGGTTTCGCAAGCGGTTTATCAGGTGGCGGAAACGAAGGTCTATGATCATTGTGGGCGTATGGTGATGCGAATATTTTCCCTCGTCATTGGCACGGTCTACTTCCGAGGCAAGTGGCGACAGCGTGGGCGGCAACGGGATAATGCTGGACCCGGGTTCAGACGAAGAGGATGAGTATAGCGAGATCTCGAACGAGATGGTAGTGAGGAACATCTGAAGGCAAAGGATGAGGGTATCGAGCGATACGAGGTGCAGCTTGGATGGTAGATACCCTGTGCTACCGTGAGCAGGGCGATGGGGCCGAGTTTGAGAAACATACCCATTCCAACAAAGTCGAGAATGATGGCTCGGCCTTCCGTTGCGCCCTCTCGTACGTGAGACCAGAAACTGAACGCGTTCGCAAGGCAGAGGAGGAAGAACCAGACGCGGAGTGAGAGCTTGGGATCGAGCTCGCGAGGCTTGTAGAAGACGAACTGGCTTGTGACTCTGCACAAGAGAGGTAGTAGGGTGGGCGACAGGAAGAACGAGAGAATGTAGAGCTGGAATATAAGATTGTCGAGCTAGTTGATTCCCGTAAGCAATCTCGGCGATGGCATATGAGTCTGGGACACGAACAGAGTCAACAACGTGTTGCCGTTGAACGTCATAGCGCTTGAGCATGTCATCTAGTCTGTCTAGCGAGTAATTCGCCGTTGCGTCCGTCTCGTCCAAGTCTGTACAGAACGTCCTCAGCGTTGACAGTACAAGCGTCGCACTGCAAGTACTGAACTGCACACGACTAACCACCCTGTTTGGCTTTGTTGGCTGTGCTAGTGAGTACTTGGTCATATCTAGTAGGCTGCAGGTAGTTCATATTTACTACTAGACTGTAGCAATCACAACATTGTACAATACACTCCCTGTCCATAAGAACTAGTATCAAAGAAACATGTCCGTGTCGTCAAAACGATCGTTGAGAAATATTGGGTACATTTGGGGTACTGGCAAACATGGTCCCTATGTAGGTTGCGTGCTCCATCAACGCAGCGTGAGCGGATGTCGACACCTCTGCAGTGTATATGGAATGTCGTTCATCATCGTTGTCCGAAGGTTGTGCCTCACCCCGTGTCGGGGCGTCTGTCGAGCGATTGTGTGGATTTGGTAGTCTTCCCGGCGATATACCTCTTTCCCCCGGGCGGCTCGACGTTGGTGTGATGACAGGTGATCCTGTCGGGCGCGGTGGCAGTGCACGGAAGCGACGGACGGAAGACGTTTCCGACAAAGTGTGAGGTGCTGGTGAAGGGCTAAGTGCTGGAATTGGAGGTAAATCGTGGTCATGTGTCGGCACTCGCATGTAGCTCTCCGGTCGGATGTCAATCACAGGATCCACGAGGTCAGGTAGATCGCCATTGCTTTCTCGCGAACTGAGCAACTCGATGTTGTCACTCGCCTGGCGTATATGTCTTGTACTGAACGATTCCGGGTTTGACAGGGCGTGGAAATAGCCCAGGCGCCGTGACCGATCGTCTCGCTTTTGCATCCGCAGGCGGTAGACGTACCGAGTTGCGATCAGTACCGCGTCTTGGGGGCAGAATGAATGTCAACAAACATGAGCACACGAGAAGAACGGACGACTCACATAATTCCAAAAGCAACAATGCTGCGACGATCGCTATGAGGACATATGTGGAGATCCCCGTGAGGCCCGTGCAACTCGACTCTATCGAAGTGTCCACAAGCACATGTGCGCAGTAGTTGACAAGGTTTTTTGCACGCACGGTCACGAGGAAGTATATGCCGATGACGAGATTGAGGACGAAATGAACGTAGAGAAAATAAGTGTAAATCGTGACGAACAACTGCTTGCGTGCAACAACGCCGATGATCCTGTGAGGCAGAGCTGGGTGAGTGCTTGTGCGGGAAGACTTGAGGGGCAGCCGTACCCCATGATGGACGCCACGAAGAGGATGCTCTCAAGGACCCCTGTCAAAATAAAAGCAACTCGCTCCTTCTTGGAGAGTTCGTAAGAATCTGATCCGTTTTGGTCAGAGCTGAGATGGTAATCAGGAAGGAGAGACCTACGGAATATTTCAAACCATATAATGACTGAGATGGCCCCAGAAAGAAGGAGTGTCAGTAGGGATATCAGCACAAATCCCGCGCGAACTGGTATACAGCAGCAGAACGAGTTAGAACGGAATAGCCATGCGGTGACGTTAATGGTCATGTTTACGCCCCCCAGAGGTAGGGTATACTGAAACCACTAGTGAGCCGCAGCAACTTGAAGGTAAGATGCGGAGGTTAGCGGATGCTCACATTTCATGAACACGGCAATATTCTCCCGATATGATTGCTATAGCGATGCCCTCAGCCTCGAGCATCGCCGCACACGACGTTCGTGCGTTCAGCCTGGGAGTTGGAAGCAAACCGGAGTTTCAATAGGATTGTATTAGCAAAAGTGTACTACAACTCGTCGGGGTGCGGCCATGGACGCGAACACCGTTAACAGACAGCTCGACGACGTGCCAATGGACGTAGATGGCCAAGAAACTCAAATTGTTCCAGTACGCGTCCACCGTCCACCAAGTCCACCACCACCACCACCACCTCCCCTTCGTGCCCGGTCCGAGCCTTTCCAGGTCGACAAAGAGTTCACTGTCGGTTATGTTTATTCTCAGCAAATGCTCCTTCACGCGTCCATTCATGGACATCCTGAGCAACCAGACCGTATCACGAGGATTTTCGAAGCCATCTTAGGCGCCAAATTAATCACGAAAATGAAACAGATTCCTATCCGTCCTGTCTATCGTGACGAAGCGCTGCTTGTTCACACAGAAGAGCACTGGGACAAGGTACTTGCCATTCAATGTGAGAAACGCGCTTGGTCTGCCATTTCCTTTGAAACCCCCTGACGCTTACAACGCGAGTATCCAGCCATGACTGCACAAGACATCACCGACTCGGAAAGTTATTACGAATCATTATCCCTCTATGTCATGAACGGTACCACTCGTGCCGCTAGACTGAGCTGTGGTGGCGTCATTGAAGCATGTCTAAAAGTGGCTCAAGGTCACCTCAAAAAAACCTTCGCAATTGTGCGACCTCCAGGCCATCACGCTGAGCCTGACGAGCACATGGGTTTCTGCTTCTTCAACAACGTGGCCGTGGCGGCGAAAGTTGTTCAATTGTGTACTCCAATCAAACGCATATTGATATTGGACTGGTAGGCCAATGGGTTATGTCACGCATGATTTTCTTGACACTTTGCTTCTCCCAAAGGGATGTACACCATGGTAATTCCACCTGTCGTTTCTCATCCAAGAACGCTCACTTTGACCAGGCAATGGCACCCAGCGTGCATTCAACGACGATCCAACTGTACTGTACATCTCCATACACCGCTACGAGCGCGGTCAATTTTATCCTTGTGGCCCCTTTGGAGGTTCGGAATCCTGCGGAGAAGGCCCAGGTCTTGGCTAGTATGTCCTGCGACTAGACACAAGAACGTTCCTGACGAATACCAGTTCTGTCAATGTCCCGTGGCCCACGAAAGGCATGACAGATGCTGATTATATCCATGCCTTCCAGCAAATTGTAATGCCAATTGCACTGGAGTTTGCTCCAGAACTGGTGATCAGTATGTTCGGGAGTAGTCTCTTCGCTCGGCACATTCATAACGTACATTCTTCCCTACAGTCTCTGCCGGTTTCGATGCAGCGGATGGCGATGACTTGGGCGAATGTCATGTATCGCCTGCTGGGTACGCACACATGACTCACATGCTAGCAAGTCTGGCTGGCGGTAAAATGGTGGTTGCTTTGGAGGTGTGCCAACACTTATTACTCTTGAGTAGTTTCCTGACTATACACGTCGCATTTCACTCCAAGGGCGGTTATAATCTTGACTCCATATCAAATTCTGCGTTGGCTGTCGTTCGCACTTTACTTGGGGATGCGCCCCCCGAATTACCTCCGATGATGGCCTCTGAAGCTGGTACAGAGACGGTCTGGCATGTAGCCCTAGAACAGAGTAAATACTGGAAGAATATCAATCCAAAAGCATGCGAACCTCGCGAAGGTACGTTTGTATTAGATTTAGAACCATTCTGTTCATCCCTTCTATGCAGAAATGGACGAAATTACATTCTCCATACCCGAGATCCTCAAAGGACATCGGCAGCACTTTATGTATTCGCAATACCAAATGTTACAGGTTCCGTTGATGCCCGCCTATGAAGAACGGTATGGTTCACAAGTGATGTGCACGTAGGTATTTTTTTTCTTAGGTGGTTCATGTTTGCGTAATGACGTTCCTTCAGGGGTGACTTGCTTGAGAATGAGACAATTGTGCTATTCGTTCATGAATTGTTTGTGCCCTCTTCGTCCTCCGGGGGACGTTGCTGAGTCCAACTGTTAGTGGAAACCTGCGCGTGGAATTGGATGGGAGTCCCACGTGCAATGTCAGCATGGAACATTCCTACCTTGTATGTTTCCATGTTTCACCCTATGTTCGGATGACCAACGACTTCTACAGATCGATTTTTCAAAGGACCTCATTGCTTGGGTGAAGAGTGAGAATTATGCACTCGCCGATGTAAATCTTTTCCCCAGGCCATTCCCAGTCTCGCCACTGCCAACGTCACTGGTACGTCCAATGAGATAGCATCCAATCTTACTGAGTTCGTCATTCGTAGCGTCCTAAAGCCGCAGAGAATCCGGCCAAAGATCTTCTGACGTACATCTGGGACAACTACATCCAGTAAGCAGAACAAACTTAAGATGATGCTTTTGGCTTAGGCTTTCCCTTTTTGTGAAGGCTGTCAAGTGCGAAGCGCATTGTCTTGATCGGTCATGGTCAGGGCTGTCAGTCCTTGATGGACATGATTAACGTCAGACGTAGGCCCGACTTGGCAACGACGCTTGCGCTATTCTGACGAGTGTGACAGGGGCTAATATGATCAAATATGTCAATCTCGTAGTCCAAGTCGTCGGAACGGGGAAGATACCTCTAATACCCAAGGAATCCGAGAGTCTCTCGCAATGGTATCGAGAAGTAATATCATTTCGTCTTATCTTTCATCGCAAAACACTGAGAGACAAAAAGAAGTCTATAGTCATTCTACATCCTCTACACCCGGCCTTGGGCGCAGAGGGTAAGATCCTCAAGCGACATGGACGAGTCAGGCAAATTGGTATTCGATGCTTTTTCTTGTATCTGACCTTTGGCTGATTCTGATCTATGGATGGTCTTGCAGAGGAAGTCAAACCAATCAAAACCATGATGAAGGCACTTCCAATGATACGCGAGCATGTACAGCAATTGAGTAACCCCCAAACGTAGTAGTAGATATTATATATACTTGGCTAATTCGCGACTCACGACTCGCTACGCTGGTCGTTGTTCCCGGAGCTTCTACTTCTGCAGGAGTCATGTTCGAGCTTTATCAGACCTCGACGTCAGTGCCCAAGACCCGCGTAGTACACTCAAGAGCGTACACTACCTCTTTCCCAAGGATTCGAACCCACATCATGATGCGGCGGCGCGACGAGATTATCCCTACTGTATGACTTTTGCCTCGAGGTTAAGAATCGAACTAGCAACATAGTCTTCCAATAAATAGTTACTAGCGGCTGTTACACGAAGGCTGAAATTCAAGGTCAGATGGTCGGAGAACTGACCCATGCAGCATCGGAACGAGTCCACCGCCGATCAACGATATCGATACCAACCTTCAGGTAGTGACTGCATTATTTTTGGTCAATGCGCGGCGGGCCTGGAAGTCTTGAACATGTTATTCGGTTGATGACGCCTGGCACATTGGGGAGCTTACATCCTCCTCACTTCCTATGTCCCAGTGGCCTAGTCAGTGACACCATTATCCCAACGTACGTTCGCCTCGCCTCATTCTTCGGCTAGTAAGTGGGCTTTATAGGCAGTAACCACGCCGCGTCAGCTTGAGTTCTACTTAAAGACGGCCTTCAACAACCTCTTTGATCTTGATCAACGACACGATAATGTCAGCGTTGTGTCACCGAGTACGATGGTCTGTATTATGAGATCCAAATTGTGATTGATATATTGGTGTTCCCTGAAATTCTGAGTTCGAGAGCAAATTCAGCTGAAGGCTGTGGAGCAGTGGCGGACCGCCAAATGTCAAGCTTCGAGTCGTATGATACATTCCATTCACATACTAGCCCCATCACCAACCGATCCCTTTGCGGAGCAAGTCAAACCAATCAGATTGTATATCAGGTTGACGAGCTTTCGACTTATAGATGATCAGGGACAGCAACTGGGCACCCACAACAAGTTCACTAAAGAGCGTATCCTACTTGTGTAGGACGGGCATTTAAAGCCACTCCACCGACCGTCGGCGTGATGAGATTACTCCTACGACTTGGGCTTCAAGGTCAAGGATCGAACCGCCAAGAGTGGCGACCAGGTCCCCCGACAAAGATGCCGAGGGCTGCACACCGAGAAGTTCCTCCAAGTTGGTCGATGCGAGTGCGATCGCCTCAGATTTGGAGATCCGGCCATTACTTTCGAGAGCAGCCTACAAGGGGGCATACATCATAAGTCATAAACAAAAAAGCGCTAAAAGACTGACCCATGCAGCATCGAACCGCGTGTTACGAGCGCTCCACTGCTCGACGATACCAATGCCAACCTTCACGCCATGCGCAAGCAAGGTAGTGATTGCGCTCTCTTCGGTCAATGGTGGGCCAGGAAGTCTTCGAAATATCATTAGTGAGAGAGTATCGAGCGCACTGGAGACTTACATCCTCCTCATCTCCCATGCCTCAGGGAACGGCCTAGATGGTGTCACGATTACCCCAATGTTCGCTTCGCCAAGCTCTTTGGCTAGTAAATGAGCTTCGGCACCACCAGCAACCGTCAGTTTGAGGTCCACATTTCTAATGGCTTCAACCTCTTGTTTCAGCTTGATCAATGACGCGATAATGTCGGCGTTTTCCACTTGGACAACTAACCGCATGTCACCCTGTCATTGTTTTCAGACGCGACGACCAGGAATCTATGCGTAGTTCACCTTAGCAACACGGTCAAACGGAGTTTCGCCGGTTCCATCCAGCAACAAGTGGCGCAAGGCAGCAATTTGAGTGCTCACGCTCCGTGATGTCGAATGGCCAATGTTGACATGCAGCGCAGCTGTTTCTTGAATGACAGCGCCGTCTTGCAATGCATGAGCTGCACCCGTTGAGAATGCAGTGCTGATGCCGGCGACAAAGCCTCCGGATGAAGGAGGTGTGATCGCTGATGTTACACCGGCACGGTAAGCAAGTCTAGTTACCGGAATTTCAGCAAATCAAGAATTGACGTCGAAGAACAAAAACCAACAGGGTATCACGACCTGCGAACTGCAAACCGTCAACGGCCAACACAACTTCGTTGCCTTTCAGAATTTTTGGAATGTTAGCGGATAGAGGATCAAGAACATTGCCGTCATGAGTAGAGGTCTCGAGCTGAATCTCCTCCAGACCCAGGGGTGAGCCGTAGGATACCAAGCCAGGACTAAAAGTTAAAGGTTTAGATTATAGGGAGTTTGGACAAAAATATAGACGCACGAGATCGAGCCACCCTGCAAGTCAAAGGACTCAAAAGTCTGACCCAGGGAAGTCACAGGTGCGAGGCAATCATGGTGTGATCCGTAGCATACGATCTCGCCGCTCTGTACGACGACGACTCCCGGTTCACTCTCAGGAGCGCTGAATACCTCCTGGATGTTGGTCCAAGTCCTCTCATATACACTGCTGACGTTAGTGAATACGATGGTATCGGCCATTGCTGGACGCGGCACCAAAGGTGGAAGTCCCTGGTATTTGATGGCCGCTTCTGTTTCCTTGTCGAAATTCGGGGTTGTTGGGAGCGACTGGAATGCAATGGGTTTCTCAGAGGTGTAAGGACTCTCGATCTGAGCGATGCCATCAATCCAGACTTGCTTGGGAGTTGCACCTAGCGCCAATGGGTGGCTATCCCATACAACGATGTCTGCAGACAGCGTGTTAATAGAGAAAGGTAGTTGGTAAGATGACCCGCTTGCCTGCATCATAACCTGTGCAAAAATCCGGCCTGTCAGTAGCATATTTATAGGTCGGGCCTGTCGTACACACCTTCACGGATAAAACCGACGCGGTGGTCCAGGCCAAGGACTTTCGCGGGAGTAGAGGTGACGGAGGCGAGGGCAATGTTGGCGTCAAGGCCATAGTAATGAGCCTGTTGAGCCTCAAATAATAGGTATCGAGAGTTTAACACAGGATGATCACTCTGAAAATATTTTAGTCCGGATCATAGAATCACATTGTCAATGATGAGCACCTTCATTACGACATCTATCCCATTCTCGGCCAAGATGCGAGGAGCAAACTCAGAACCTCGGTAAGCTTCCCGCTTGTACCGAGCGTTGGTTGCGAACAGAGCGACAGCCGGCGTGTTATCTGTATGAGAGGGTGAAGAGGATTACAAGAGAACTAAGGAAAACATACTGTAAGCTTGCTTAAGAGTTCCGGGGACCAAGTAGGTCTCATGTGCATGGTGGAAGGCAGCCAAGGGGAATTTGAACTCGTTCGTAAGCTGAATGCACATTTGGTCATCTCTATCGTTCAATCCGACATCGAACGTACCCGAACAAAGTCATCAAGGTCAACTGTTTCATAGCAATGAGTATGGATCTAGGAAGAATCATGCGTCAGTGAGAACCACAAATCTTTCATGGTGATAAATACCTTGACGCGACCTCTAAGAACGTCGACGAGAGCCTCCCATTGAAGGTCCTCAGGGAAATCACCAAGACCGTCCCATTCGCCGACCGAGGCTTTCGCGCAGTAGGTATCTTGACTTTCTTTGATCTTACGGGCCGTATCATAACTGGGGACGGTAAGTTACAAAACGTGTGAGATCAATTGCACGATCCTTACGCTTGGCGCCATGCCCAAATGTTGTCCATGCGGGTATAGTCATATACGCCGTCTACAGAGATATCGTAAGCCAGACATTGCGCTGTGTTAGAACTACACACATACTGGGGTTCTCTCCTGGAAATTGCATGCTAGATGTTATTCAAAAACAACTTGAGATCATCGGAGACGTACCACATGCGTGTCTGTGAACAAATAATGAGCGAGGATGTCGCCTCAGCATGAAAAACTCTCACTTCATCTGCCTCCAGCGCGGTGGCAAACTGGGGTCAACGCGCGTGTCGTTGATAGTGTAAGGAGGTTCAAGCAGCATAGACGAGGGAGTGCGCTCTTCAGTGGGACGTAGTTTGATAACGAACGCCTGTCCTCCTATATATTGAGTCAGTAGGGCTCCCAATGAACCAACTGAAGGAAACTGAACCAATTGCATTCGCTGAACCCGGGAGAACATTGGCAGTTGTGACACCCCCGGATATGGAAAGCCTGTATGCGTCGTCGCGTGTATTAAGCCCATCCAGGCTTCGCAGCCACGGCAAGATTGGACCTGATAACAAACCATCAGGACAAGTGGAATTCGGGGAAGTAGGTAGAATAACCCTTGAGTGAATTGGTGTCGCTTGCCCCATTGAGCTCTGGAACACTATCGACTCCGAGATGAGAGTGCATGTCAACTATTCTGTAATGCAAAACATCACAGACAGTCTCTGAAGGAGCGCAAATGAATTACCCCGGCGTGACCCAACTCCCACCCACATCGACCGTGAGGAAATCCTCGTAGTTTTTCAAATTCTCTTCGGAGGCGTGCCCTACGAACTTTATGATGCCCTTGTCTAACACAACGTCCGCACCGTGGAGCTCGCCATCTCCAGTCCAGACGGACGCATTTTTGAGCAGCGTCGCGCGAGTACCGGGAACGAAACGGTCAGACTGAGTTCTCTGCGCAAAATCAGGAGGTGGCCCAGGCAGCACATTGAGCGTGCTGCATTTCTGAAGTGTTTCTGCAGCGTGGAGCGGTAACTTGACAGAATGCTTAGCCCCAAGCGTGTGGTGGGAAGCAGACCACAGCCAGACAGCAGCAGCAGCACTGCAGAAGATGAAGACGCGCGGTAGCTTCTTCCTGCGGGCCTGAGGTCTTTCAACCGATCCAAGGTGACCCTGGTTCGGAGCGTAGTACGATGGAAGTTTATCCATGACCCAGGTGTTGGCTGGAAGGCTGTGGGACGGGTCTAAGAAATGTTCAGTCGCTATATATGTGACTTACGAAACCAGTCCAAGTCCTTGTGCAACCTGGGAAGAGCAAGATAAGGGTGTCAGTCATGTGGACACGCTAGAAATACTACTACTGCTTGCACTGCCACAATTCGGTATGACTTCGGATGGCGACCACCGCGTCAGCGAAAGCGAAGCCGCCTGTCGTACAACCCGGCGTCGGGAATAACATTATCATCAACCCGAACCAGGTGAGCGCAATCATCATATACTTGCAGCGTGCGACGTGTTGACCAGTCACTGGAGCGCCTGAATCCAGTCCTCGAATGCATCCGCAACGTGGGCAAAGAATTCGGCGACATCGTCCCCGACTTCCAGGTGGGCCGTACCACGTGCATATTATTTCTAAGGCATGTCTCTTCTTGTTCGCATTCGTGGGTAGCCTTCTGATGGACTGTATGAATGATAGCATGAAGTACCACAGGCTTCATCCCGAGTACATCCACACTCGAATCGAGAAGCTTGGACAGTCGTACAACCTCAGAATACTCCTCATCATGTGTGACGTCGTGAGTACTGCGCTCAATACAGCTTTCTCGCTCTTATTCACGTCACGTATCCTCAGACCGAACACCAAGAGCTAATCAGGGAGCTCACCAAAGTAACGTGCTGCCTTCCTTCTTTCGTGATCTGCTATAGACAATCGCCACAGGTATGTCTGATCAACAATATCACTGTCATTGTTGCATGGAGGTACGTACATGCCTGCCTGCTTGCAGCCACTCATTCTGACTCCTTCCTGGTTCCTTCCTGAAAAGTAACGATGAAGCTGGTCAATACATCGCCACATTCAAGCAATTCGAGCACAAGCCACCGGACTTCATCAAAGAGCGCGTCGACAAAGATTATGATTCCCAGCTGCGCACTGCACTCACAAGCATCAACAAGGTCAATAAAACTGACGTGGAGACACTTCGCACGTCGCTTGGTGTACGTGGCTATATCGAGTTCCTCTCTCATCCACATTTCATGTTCCTATGCCCAGAGCTTTGCGGATATCAGTAGGGCGTCCTCGGAGAGACTGAAAACCTTGCCTGGGTTCGGCCAGGTCAAGGTGAGAAGGATCAAAGATGCCTTCGAGAAACCATTCCGCAATCAGTCGACGAGCGCAGCGTTCTCGCTCGGTAGTCAACTACCCCCTGCCCCAGCTTCAGCAGCGAGTGCAGTACCACCAGCCAGTGCAATTGACAAGGGAAAGGAGAAGGAAGGTCCGCCACTGGCCCCCATTCCAGAGCGGGAACCCAGCCCCGTATGGGACATCGAACTCGACCTTATTTAACCAATCAAATGCTCCTTGTATCGGTGGATCACCACAAGGTCTGATACACGTTCACCAGTTCCAGAAAATATTATAATAGGACTGAGCTCTCTTCAGACTAGATGCGAGAACTCTCTGAGGTGAAACGTCTGAATACTCGATGCGCTTGTAAAGGTACCTGAATCCTTTCAACGAGCTAAATGCTCAGGTATGCAAGTATTCAAGCTCGCCAACCAGAATGTTTCTAACATGAGACAAACACCAGAGGTAAAATGCTTTCAACAGAAGCTGTGATAATTGACTGAATACGTTATATGTGCTGCTCGCAGAATAGGAAGAATTATAGTAGCGAGTATTAGGAATGCAAGACAAGTCGCGAAGGAGGTGCCGAGAGCATAGTAAACCATGAAGGACGAGACATAGCGACGGACCGAAAGCTAGCCGCCAGTGCATGTGTGTGTGCATAAAAGGGAGCTTATCCAAACTCGCTTATTAGCGTTGTGGCGAAAAATAGGCTTTGAGAGTGGATGCCCGTGGACGCGGACGAATACCGATGAGCGCCATGCGGTCATATCTAATGCGCATTGTCAGACGTTGTATCGCCGCCTTTGTTCTCGATCGATCAAGATGGGCAGCACGGGTGTCAACTGTAATAGCCGGTGTCAGAAGAGTCCCTTGCTTGAAATGCGAAGTACACTCTGACCAATTTTACTCTGCAGAAGCTCGAGGACTCTGCAAAGGAGTTCGAGAGGTGGCACCGGGGGTTTCTTAGATCTGCTTGGACTCCCTTGTATCGAGATACTGCTAGCGGACATGTTGATAGAACGCTCTTCTTCAGTGTACGGCACAAGATCATTGAGAGCCACGGATAGGATGTCAACGTAATGTCCGAGGACCTCATAATCAGTTGATTCGTTTGTGACGTCGAACAGCTCGCAGGATCCAGCTTCGGGAGAAAGCAATAATATGAGTGGTTCTAGTGAAGGTATCTTGTCCTGAACGGTGCGCTCATTATTGTCAAGTGGAACAGGAAAACAAATGAACACACTTTCGGTCCCATAGGGGCGGAAACCAAGAGGGAGTACGCTAGGTGACGTGCAATGCACCTCGTCCGACCACCACCGCCTGCGAAGAACGAGACTAACCGAGCCTTGTCTACAGGAGCCAGCGGCGCCGCAAAGTTTAGAACTTCCTCGAGGATACCATGGAGCTGAAGCGAGCTCAATGTTCGTATGTAACATAGGAAGGAGGTGGAGCGTCACGCACAAGAAGGTCCGTTGCACCATGGTTGCAGATCACGTCCATGGTGATATTCAGATGCGTACGGAGGTCGTCTGAAGTTGATGGATCAAGCCCAATGAGGATTAGACTCAACACCACATTCGCTACGTCATCCCTAGAAAAAGCACCAGCACTGCATCGTTTTTCGTGAGCAGTCGGGTTATTGAATCAAGTCAAATTTTTACTTACAAGCCTGCAGCTTTCACGATTGCAAGAAGCCTTCTTAAGGCTCCGAGGAGAACTGCGTGGTCGGCGTTGTGCTCTCCGGCGGGCTCTCTAGTCAATCCATGCTCCTCGAGAATCGAGGGGCTCGCACCCAACCGAACTAATGCGAACGAGATAGCAGCGAAAGGCATGTATACCTTACGTGGGTTCAACCCCCAAAGATCACGAAGAGCGACGCCGATAGCATTTGATACTTGCGAAGACCCAAAAACTGCTGCCAAAGGATTAGCTTCACAAACATGAATTGCGAGAACAACCTACTCAAGAAAAGAATTTGGGGCATATTTAGCATCAGGATTTCTGGAGGAACGACGGCGAGCGCTCCAGTGCAGAGTACCAAGTCAGCGAGTGAATTATCTAAGAGATGTACTGTGGGCTTCACGATCCAGACTTGAGTCCAGAGAATACATACCACCGCTTCTGAGAAACCCATCCAAGCAAGTAAGAATAGGATGTCCTGATAGAGGCGGGATTGACACGGAATCAACCACCATGTCCACATCTGAAGGCCATACCCACAGGGGAACGCCCGAAGTGGCTTTCTGGTTCGTTTGCGCCTTTGCTTTCCTTTTGCTATCTTTGTCACCAACAAGTATCTTGTTGACAGCCTCACCGGCATCGGAGCCCAACATCTTGGACTCGCGATCCCCAACAGTAAAGTCTTCCACATTACCAGCGTCCACAGGGCTAGTCGATTTCTGAGAGTCACGTACAGCTCTCCATGCAGCTTGTTCATCCGTAAGGCACAATTGATCCATCGTGTCGAGTTCATCACTAGAACCAACCGACGTCTCGCAAGAACCTTGTCGGATTATTTCTTCCGCCCGACGAAAGGCGGCACCACCAGTACCACGCTTGTCTTGTAGCTCCTTCTCGCGTAAAAGAGCTTGCAGTGGGTTCCTAGCTCGCGATTTCTTGTGGTTTGATGAAGACCCGGCTCTCGTCACGCCAACAGAAGCTGAGGATTCGGCGACTGTCTTCGGTAGCCGAAAAGACGGAGCAAGTTTATGGGTTCTCAAGGACCTTCGCGTTGGAGGCGAGCGGCCATCTAGAGATGTGCACTGGCTCATGGCTGCGTCATTGAACGCTGAGGGCACACTCGACAATGGAGAAGAAAATATATCATTCCTTGTTCGTGGTGCAAAAGATGGTACGCTGAGAAAAGACGCATTAGTGTTCAATATTCACCTCGTTAATACCCAGCTTGCCTTTGCTTTTTTGAACCACCAATCAGAGGAAGGGTATCCATAAGATCGTCGTCGTCGCTATCTTCGAGTTCACGATACACAAGGGTCTCTTCTTCGTCGCTGGATAGGGCAGCGGCACGCGCCTTCGCTTGAATCTCTGCAATGATCTTGGCAGTCTTGGTCTCCGGATCCAATGGTTTGGGGGTAGAGGGGAGTGGAGGAAGTTCTTTTGTGTCAGGTGGTGAACCAAGACACGTGGATGCATCGAGGGGCGTTTGAGGAGTAGCGCTTCTCTTGGTCGGTCTTACAGAACGGTGAGACCCATCCGAATGCAAGGACGGACTCCGTCCTCTGGTTAGGGGCGAACCGCGGAGAGGAGAAGATGAGGACGGTTCCACTTTCACGGCATTCCCGCGTACGCGCAACGGAGAGGGAATGGAAGACTGGAACGTCTTCTGTCTCCATGTGCGCACGCCTTCCACCACTTTTCCAAAGTCGCGCGATTCTGGGATGGGGAGAACGAGCTCCGCCTCATCAGACTGACTACTGTATACAACTTGCTTACTGGAATCTGTGGGGGATGTTACCGGTAAGGTGTTGCTGTGCACTTGCTCAGTCGCCGGTCTCTGAGCGGACCCGTTACGAGAGGGAAAGGGTGTCGTGACGTAGACGACGGCGGTCGGCTTCTCAGCATCCGGATCAGAACCGAACACCTTCATACGCTTTCTTGGAGACTTTCGTTTGGTGGGGGAGGGAGTGGACAGGTATGTGTCGATAGGGGCACCGGGTGAACGAGTGCGCTTACGCGATGCCGTTGAAACGTTATGCATCTGGGGAGGAGCACCTGGAAGGAATGAGCAGATCAAAATGGGTGAGCGAACATGTATAGCCTACTGGAATGAGTCGAACGCTCGCCCTCTACCACAGCTTTTGAGGCGCGCGTCACTGGCCTCCGCGTCACGGACGTCGTCGTTGCCTTTTCCATGGAAGCTGAGGACGTCGCCGTTGGCTGGACGGACGTGGAAGATGGCTGGGCAAAGAAGTCGGTCAACTTCTTGTTTTTGTTTCTCGAGGAAATTTTTGGAGGCATGATGGTGGCTGGAGTCTGAGTTACCTCGAGGACGACAAATTATTCGCGACGCGCCCAACGCGTGATGTGACATCACATAACGCGTCTGTGGCAAAACGCTAATTTTTGACAGCTCATGCGGATGATGAGATCTAGTAGTGAGATAGCTTTCCTTATGATTATCATCGCGGCATCTAGGGGTACCCGATGTCCCGACTGTGAATGTATGCAATGATCTAACCATGCAGCGTCCTTGTGATTCGAAGGTTGTACAGGATATTACATAAATAATATGCGGGTGTCACTCTACAAAAATGCAAATGCATAGACGAATGAAAACAGATTGGAAACGCCATTTCATGTGCGAAAAAAAATGAATAATTAGAATGCGATAGGCTCATGCTCATCAATGGTTGGGTGTCTACTGTGTGATGCTGATTGAGGATGCAGCGGTGAAGGAGGGTGGGAATGTCGAGGCGATGATGCATTAGTCGATGAGTACTGTGATTGTGACGTTGGACGCGAATGCGATCCAGCAGACGGCTGCAAGGACCAGCGCCGCGGTAAGAGTGAACCAAGTGTTGTAGAGCCCGATTCCTCGGAGTAGGCACTGTCTTCTGAGGTAATCTCCGAGGGGCTTTCTGGATACGGTTGGTTTATGGTTGAGTCCAGCGGAATGTTCCTCTCTGGAGTAGGGTTTCTGGGCCGTCCTGCCAGGTCTTCTTCGTGCTTCCCCTTTTCCAGAGTGGATGCGTCGGAAGCTGATGGCTTGCGGCGTTGTAATCTTGCAGGTATCTTGATGAAACCTAGATTCACGATCGTGTTGACGAACATGACGATAACGGCAACGGAAACAATGACAGCAATAACAAGGCCGATCACAACACGAGGAATGGCAACGACATTGAGGTTTTCAATGAACGCGATCAGCAAACCAGTGCATACGACTCGTGTGAGTGCCAAATACGTCGCGAGAACGTCACCGCCCCTCGTCTTGTGAGGCTTAATCGCCACCAGGTATGCGAAGATCGCACATTCGATGATCAAGATGGCTATGACCTGCACTTCTCCATTGGCTTGGGCAAACGCAATGAAGATGGCTTTCGTAACAATGGCGCCAAGGAACGGGATGTTTGCGAAATACCTCTCCGGACGGTATTGGGCGAATAAAGGGCCGTATGCAGTAATGATCTTGCGTTGCGTGTACAATGTGTACGGCGTGGCACGGATTACGCAGCGGACGACCTGGAAGATGGAGAACAATACATAACCGAGCACCCCCAGAAGAAGCACGACAGAGAGCAAGATTGACAACCACGAGTCTCGGAGCGTCCATTGATACAGCGCGAAAATGCTAACAGGAGTGATTCCAATGAAGCACTAGTTCACGCACATAAACAGCTATTTGGAGGTCGAAAAACAACTCTGCACTTACCACGCGCAAGAACCACGCGAGCGCGAACCGTGGATACAACTCTTTGAGGCGCAACAAGTTGGTGGAGTTTCTCCGTCGACCGAAAAACGCCACAAAACCATAACCTAACGCAAGCGTCGCTGACAAGATTGCCAGAACCATCAGTGCTACCAGGAATATTGTCATGAAAGCATTGGCTGTGGCGATTCCCGAGTATCCGACGTAGATGGGGATACCGGCCTGGAGCACATTACTCGAGGTCGAGGTGACAGTTTGGACAGCTCCGGAGACTTCTAGCTCATGAACGTTGCTAGCAAACGTAGAATCTCGTTTCGAGAGATTACCCAGTGCCAACGACATCTCTGTGATAAAGCTGCTTGGTTGAAAGCTGGAAAACAATGCAACCGCTGCATTATAAGGGCTAAGTTTCCTATTGACCAACGCAACCGCCGAGCCAGCGGACGCATCTGCCATGTTGCCTCCAGTAAGGTGGCGCATGTTGTTGATTGAGACCTGAATTGGAGAAGTCGCCGAAGCCTGAAAGAGACCCAATGCCCAGGAAAAGTTGGTCGCAAAAGCGATGTAAACAGACGGATAATTAAGATCGAGAAGAGTCGTCGAAGCTGCCCACTGGAACAGATAGAATAGGTCGAATAAACGGTATGGTGACAGTGCCTCGGGTGACGGCGAATACCAAATTGCGGAAAGAAGCGCGAGAAGAGCAAGGGCACCTGTGACCCACTCCACTGCAACCTGGTGTGTCGACCACCCGTTGGACAACGTCGCTTGAACGCAAGCTTTGAGCTCTCCGGTCGTGACATCATGAAGTGTCAATTGCGCATAACTACCAGATATTAAGAAACGATGCCGGAGAGACCGTTTACGAAAACTCACGCTTCTAGGTCTGGTATCTGGAAGACTATGCCTGGGATCTTGTCACTGACACCCAGAGAAGACGGGAGAGGGATGGAATCCGATCCAGTAAAGTTGTAGGTTGGTAATGGGCATAATGCACCATTGAATAAAGAGCAAAGGTCGAGCGTGTAATTGACATAATGGTTTCCGTAGGCGTTCAGCAAGATGTTGGCGGATACGCTGACGTTGGGTTGCTGTCGAGAAAGAAAAAAAAGGTATGGCATCAACACCAAGGAGTGAGGTAGTATGGTATGTAACTCACGACACTTGCTGCAGAGATGTTAAACCAAATGGAAGTGTTCTTTTGGAAGTAGGCAACATCGAATTGTTGAATAAGGAGAGCATTGGGTTCTGAACAGTAAGTGACAGACGAGGTGACTAGAGGAGTGCGAGTCAATCACGTCATGTTGTGCGGGATGGAAAGACGTACAAAGGGAACCATCCCCAGCAGAAACCTGAAGAACAGAGAGAAGAAATAATAGCGGAGAAAAACGTCGCATCCGGGCGACGAGCATGTAGTTGAATGGGGGTCGGGAAGGGAGGGGTGGATATGGGCCAGCTATCACGGGGAAGTTGGCTCGGTGACTAGGACAATATATAGTATTTCATTGAACTGCGTGTCGGAAGCATGCCTTGTTTCCATTTGGACTCACAAATCTTATTGTTTGCTGTCAAAAAGGCTGTGGTCACGACGTGTGGCCTTTTTGTTGTAAATGGCACAATGCCGCCGCTTCAGAAATAAATTGACAGGGTTCCTTCCCGATTTCGAGAAGGCTGGAAAGGCTGGGTGCTGGAGCAACCAGTGACTTGGAGGCGCTGCGAATAAATAGGCCAAGCTGACATATGGATGGCGTCGACGTGAGCGTGATAAGTGCATGTCAGCGAGCTCCTCGGCGGGCTCCAACAACATCATGTCCAAATTGCCGAGATTAGCCGTGTCGTCAGGTGGCTGTGCCGTACCTGTTACCACTAATGGAAGCCGCTCCGAGTGGCACCACCGAAAGTTCTAGAACGTCGGCAGCTTCTTGCTATGTACAATGCTAGTATTACTACTCTTGAAAACCAACTTTACAAAACCAAAGACCGAAAACCAAAACTAGTACTGTTATTACGGCTCCACACGCTACGTCAGATAAGCGCAATGGTCATAGTTTCCACCTTGGTTCGCACCCCACCAGCTCGGGAAAAGGTGGGAAGTTCCTGCAGCGCCTTGTACAGCAAAGGAAAGAAGAAACACCATCACTTGGGTTCCTCCATCAAGCGCTACTCCAATTGTCAACTTCGGTACGCAAGTTGATCGGCAGGCAGAACTCACCGGCACCAACAATGTAATTATATTGAGAGAACCAGCGAGGACGCCGTGTACGCAGCCACCATTGAGAAAAGAAGCCAACCGCAAAGTAAGAGAGAATCGAAGAGTTAATTCCTACACAGAGCCATCCGATGAAATAGCTGTGATGTTTTAGCAATCAAGCAAACCATGACAGATGGAGTGCGGACATACGCAATAATGGGTGTGTAAAGATAGTCAAACCGGAGCTTTGGCCAGAAGCGGTGCGCAACCCAGAATGGGATGGGCATGAATAACCCGAGGATGTAAGCCCATGGCACCCACTGATACCGCTGACCGGCTGAGAACAGTTCATGGCTGAGGCCACCCCATGCGATAGCTTGAGAATTGTATTGCTGCGGTTGCTGACCAGACCAGATGTTAGTTCCCTGGATGGAAAGGAGAGTGTCTCGCTGATTGTCAATGATAGAGTTCATCAACACTGCTTAAACGTGAGCGTTGATGAGCTGGACAACTGCCTGTCTCGCTTACCAAAGTTCAATACCGCGCCAAGGAGGGTACCAATGATCTGGGCCGCGAACGCAGCACGCGGAGGAAGTTTTGCGTCTTCCAAAGGTAAGATAAATTAGCTAGAAGCAGTGGAGCGTGGACATACACTGAGCAATCTTGAGATCCCGGAGTAGCAACGACGCCTGGGTTACGGTATCTACCACCTGCGTTTCAGCTTAAAATTGCCAGATTGACATAATCTCACTTACTATAACTGTAAAGCACAAAGTACATATTCGCCATGGGCTTGCCAGGATGCAGGAATCCCCCAATCATTTGCACGAAACTTCCGAGGCCTGTCAATCTCGTTGTCACACCACGAAAACACGACTTACGGTTGTATGATAAAACTGATACCAGTAATAGCGAAAAGCGCTCCAAAGAAGAGAATAGACACCATAGCCAACAAAGTTGCGACCAGGAAGCCCCACCTACACAAAGGTGTTTAGTAATCTTGTCCTGCGATCATTTAACATGCAACTCACCAAGGCAGCGTAGAGTCTGTCTCGTAAATAACGACCAACGCCACGACAGCAGACAGCACGAGTGTCAAGAAATACCAGCTATTTGGCGCATCCGGATACTTTTTCTCTCGTCACAAGTGTTCCTGGACAAGCAAAAGCGACTTACTTTGAGCATCTCCAGATAATGAGGATCAAGTTCCTTGTTTTGTTCTACCTTCCTCATGCCGTCGTCTTGCCAGAACTTCCAGTTGAAGGTCTTCCATGATTCCTTGATTCCTTGAGGCGTCGCCCAGCTCCAAGCAGAATGAAGGTCATCCAAGTTCCAGAGGAGAAGGTGTGTGAACGTCGCAGCGAGACCCATATTTGCGGCCAATAGGTTGACTACCCACGTAGCAGAATACCAAGGAAGTCCTTGCTCCGCAAGCAAAGTCGGATCGACCTCGTAGTTTGAATTAAGGATCAACGTTTGATTATATTGTGTACCGTTTTCATAGTAAAGCAGTTGAGAAAGCTAGCAAAGAAAGAGCGTTTAGCGCGTGCGGAATGATTCGTTGGATCAGACCTACGAATGGGAAATTTTGCGCCTTCCATATGTTGGTATAATATACGGCAACGAAGACGACCCTGTTCCAATCATGCTATCAAGCCATGCGGGGCTCGGAAAGCAACTTACATGCAAAGAATGTAGCCAATGAAGTTGGAAAGCTAGTAAATGGACATTAGGCATGCGTGAGTGGTGATGGACACGGAGTCTAGACTTACTTGTGCTTTGAGAGGAATGGTCATAGGATTGATACCGCTCGAGATATACTGAAGAGGACGCTTAGCTATAAGATGGAAGGGCAAAAAGGGCGCTTACCTGCCAGTCGAAGCAGATGGACAGTAGTCCAAGGCCCTCGTTGCCATTGGTGCCACCGAAAACACGAGAGAACGCGGGGCTGTTCGGGTTAGCCAAACAGAAGATGGAGAACCCTGTGAGCAACGGGAAGATCCACTCGGGGAAAAGTTCCCAGACAAATATGCTGTCCGTCACGGATCAGAGATGCATACACAGACACGTTACGGGAACAACTTACGCGGAAAATACGAAATAAAACACTTTGAGCTTTCTCCTTGCTGCTTGCCCGCCTTCAAACAGAGCATCGAACATCGAGACGAGGGGAAGCACAGTAGGATACAACATCTTGGATGGATATAGCAGAATGGCTGCACGAATGGAATAAGTTCCGACACGGTTCAAACGTCCGGAGTGATACATACAGCGCATCATTCCACCAATCCCGTAGCCAAGTAGCTGACTTGAGAAGAGGAGGAAAATCGAAGCGCCGACATTTGGGGTGATGTTGTAGTACAAGCGCTGAACGGCCAGCACTTCGGTACCAAGCGCAGAGTTGGCTGCTGCGCTGGCCATGATGATAATAAAAGCATTCTCCTTCTTGTTGAACGGCCCCTGACGCCGCGTGTTTGGGATCAGTCGAAAAGTTCAGAATAGGAATGATCGTTGAGTTACCGGGTTCAACCACCTAAAATACCGATGGCGAGGAACAAAGGTTTCCATGAATATACCCAATACGTATGATATGACAGCAAGGAACATCAAGGAAACAAGCACGGTTTGCTGGTCGTGATGGTGAAAATAATGCAGTTGCGGCAACGGACTTGACTCACAGGTTTAAAATAGTAGATTTCAGCTTTTGAACGTCATGAGCAAAGAATGGACTCGCAAAGGAATGACGTCACTCACCGAGAACCCCACCAAAGGTAGAAAGACCAATACCGATGAAGAAGGCGCGGAAGGTCCAAGGGTTCAGACTCGAGTCGTCCGCAATGGATATGACATGAGTCGCGATGGCACGTTCGTCGTAGAGGACTTCGTCGGTGTCCTCGGCTACGGGTTCGACGGTCGCAGTCTCGAGATCATGTTTTTCACGATAGGACTTCTCATCGCTGATACTTTGTTCCCCACCGTAATTCTGGGATGGTTCAATAATATCAACGACACCTCCTGGGTGGGCCATCCTGCCAGTGAAGGGTGAGACAGTGTATGAGGAGGGCGTAATTTTGTGCTGGGTTCTCTTTTATTGTAACGTGTGGGGAAAGGCTGGGCTTATCTCACCGTCACTTTGATCAAGCATGTGGTATGTACTTACGAAGTGCCATCCTATGTAGGAAAATGAAACCTGTAAATAGATCAGTAACAGCAACGATGTACGACATCCTCACTTTGATTGGTAACTTTACGGGAGCAAGCGGAGAGTTCCGACTCGGAAAACATCTGGTGACATTTGCTCACATGGATAGCAGCTTGGCAAAGCGAGTTTGTCGCGCGTCAAACTTGGACAGGTCTCCTCGACCTCTGCCGACCACACGACATCCGCCGTGATAAAGGTGGACTGCAGCTAATTTTGAATTCGATACGCTAATACACCGGTGATCGCAGTCATCCACATCCGCCTATGGATCAGGATATTGGTTGGGATCTCCGCCGATGCTACAAACCAGCCGGTCGGTCGGACCAAGGGCGTCCTCCGTTGCATTCCGTCTCCCACCTCACGAGGGCGTCTTCGTCCCATATCTTATCGGAC
>JBBPNX010000084.1:0-44207 GCA_038091155.1 Harrya chromipes
CCGGGCGGTCTTCGCGAAATTGTCCCGGAATCCGAATATGAGCTCGTAGATCGCACTTTTCAAGCAGGGGATTATTGCAAACGCAGTCTCGACGACGTTCGTTCCAGCGTCGTAGTAAGCACTCACGTGCAGGCCAGGCTCGTACACGCAATCAACGGCGAATCTATCAAGGGCTGGAGAAACGTCAAGGAGCTCCGCCACGCAGCCAATGTAAATGCTGGTGACTATGTCGTGTATGACGATTGGATAGGGCAAGTGAGGGTTTTCCGTGCTCTATATGTGACGTCCGACGCTTACTCCCCTTCGAGGTCATCGAGGTACGCATCCGTCGCACTGCAGTATAGCAGTTCGTTCACTTTCGCAGCTTTTCGACGAACTGGTCATATCAGCGTCGGGTGCCCTTATTCGAATGCCGGAGATAAGCTCACGCCTCACAATCGGAGACAAGGGACTTGTATGTCGTGCCATTTTTCTTGCACCTAGGTCGAGTTGGTGAAGAAATTATCTAGGATATCTTACCGCATCCCCTCACTTTTAATGGTATACACAGCGCGTGTCACGGTGCGCCAATTCCAACAGTGAACGACACTGTCGTCGATCTCCAGCATACCGTGCTTGCTATATGTTGGTTAGCATTGAATCAGACGGTATTTTACCCAGTGTTTTTCGTTCCTCCTCTGACTGGAGTTCTCAGCTTGATCGTGATGTGGCGTTGAAAAAGCGACGCCCTGAACGTTTTTGGCATGGAGAAGACCTTTCAAAACTCACAGTTTTGAAGACAAAGTCTGCTGACATTCGTGTCGGTGACAAAGTGATTCTTCCCGACGACGAAACTATCCCCGGTGTGTCGTTTGTAGCCGGGGCGGGGGCTCACAACAAGATTGAGAGCCGCACACTTTGTGTTCAGGAGACACGGACAACTGTGACCGTTCTGTGGCAGGACGGTTCAAGAGAGACGTTATCGTCCACAGACTTGATCCCATACTTGAATGTTGATGAGTATGATTGTTGGTGTGTAATGATTCGTCGCAGCAAAATATCTTCTGAAAATGCGTCGATAGGCCCGGCGATCATGTGCTGTGGAAGAATGAAGACCAGGAACGGGTAGCCATAGTTCAGGCTGTTAACTCCACAGACAGAGTCGCTGTCATTCGCTTTGCAGACACGGGTTCTCTGGACACGGTATCTGTCTTGGAACTTGATCCGAATGGCACAGGAGACACGAGTCCCGATGCATTACACGGGCATGGTTTCGGCGTACGACGGGGCGACTCGGTCTTCATACATCCGATCGGAACCACGAGTGGTTTCGCACCTCCGCGCGTTCCCAAGATCGGCGAGATCGAGGAATGGGTTCGCGAACTACCCGTACGAGCCGACGGCGAACTTAGTGGATGGAGACGTACCATGGCCGATCTGGGAGCGCGGATAGCTGCTAACCGTAATCCCCAACTACTTCATCTCCACGATGTTTCTCTTCCCAACTTGGGCAACAACACACTGTCGTGGTTTGGGGAAGTCACTGAGGTATGTTGGGGCCCTTGATTAACTTGTTGGTTAGCTTTTGTTTGACCAGTGGTTTTAGCTTAATCTAGATGGTTCAGTGGAGGTCACACATCCAAACTTGGAGGTGTCTGTTTTGCCTCTGGAAAGATTGACAAGGCTATATGATAGTTTGGAGCAAATCGAGGACGATGGCTGGGACGAAGAGATATCAGAACACGACTCGAACGAGGGATATGCGGAGGGCATTTGGCTCCAAGATGCAGACGGTATTTGGCGGTACGAGAAGAATTCCGACGATGACGAATGGGAGGAAACAGACGAGGAACCGGAAGAAATGGAGGTTGACATTCCCTGGACAGAGACCGAATCATCACCGGGACTAGACGACGATTCACTTCGTCCTCCAAGCAACATCACACTGGATCTAACTGATTCTGTCTCTCCGCTTGCTACTTCCCCATCTACGTCACCGGAGATGAGCCAAGAACTGGTGGTGAACACCACTGCAACGCCTTCGACTGAGATGGATGATGACTCCCTATGGAAGCGCTTTGATATCCTCCCTTCTGCCCCTCTTGACCACGCATTTTACTCCACGTCCGCTGGTCAACCCTCAAGGACATTTCTTACTCGTCTGACGAAAGAGTATCGAGCTCTTTCCACCAGCTTACCAGGTGAACGGTTTCGTGAGGCACAGTGATAGTTTGACTCTGACAACATCTGCTAGATTCTATCATTGTGCGTGCATACGAGAATCGTTCGGATCTTATGCGATGCTTGATCATTGGGCCACAAAATACACCGTATGAAGATGCACCATTTGTAATAGATTGGATGCTGGACTCCAATTTCCCTCAAAGCCCGCCGGTAGCTCATTTCCTTAGTTGGACAAATGGTAATGGGAGAGGTGGGTCAGTCCTGCTACGGCTCGCTAACATGTACTTACTTCTCTGTCAATCCCCATCATCTAGTCAATCCGTAAGTGAACGGGTGTATGCAGGTTGTCTTGAACAAACAACCGTTTCTTTGATTAGGAATCTCTACGAAGAAGGCAAGGTTTGCCTATCGATCCTAGGAACGTGGTCTGGTGATCGCACCGAGACCTGGAGTGCGTCAAGATCAAGTTTACTGCAGGCCTTTGTGTCCATACAAGGTCTTGTCCTAGTAAAAGAACCGTAAGCCGAAACGTTCTGCCAGTAACGTTGTCTAACACCCATCTAGATGGTTTTGCGAGCCTGCTTACGAAAAGTTGAGAGGTACGGAAGAGGGCACGGTCAACAGGTCATGATTCCGTGCACACATCCAAAGTTCCGTTGTGCTGACTTCTCATAGTCGACTATATAGCGAAAAGGCGTATGTCCTGTCGAGAGGATTCGCCCGCCGAGCGCTTGAGATTCCTCTTGGTGATTTACAGCCAGAGATCAATTGGCTGTATTACACCAAGGGAAGGCTTGCCAAGGTCCTCAATGATGCCCGGCAGCTGATTGAGAAGAGCAAGAATGAGGCTGTGGATGACTCCGACCAGGATCTTGCGGTGCCTCGACTGACTGCAGGGGGAATCATCACACTGGAGCGGACCTTGGGAAAACTTCAGATCTTGTTGGATCGGAATCAAGCTACTAGGATGGCATGATTAAAATCATTTAATATTTCTTCCGAAGCCCTCTTGGTATTGAAGTAGCAATATCTATCGGAAATGTTGTACGTTCATTGCTAATGTAGCCAAGTGTATCGTCGAACCTACAAGTACGACGACAACCGGTCATGAATGCCCAGCAAACAATATTGTTGCCTGTTGTCACGAGTCGAGATTCAAAGAAAGCGTATACAATAATAGAACTGAAAACATGACGAACTGCCCGTCCAAGAAATCTTGCAACACAAGTGTATGGTCCAAAAATATGTCCGACGAACAGATTGGACAATATCTACAGTTCCTTTCAGCACTGACTTAGGAAGCTGTTTGTCGGGAATGTTTGTCCGAAGTCCGTCCATGTCGTTAGGTTCGGGTTGCTGTACGCCCCGATGTACCTTCACAGGGATGAGAACGCGTAACAAGACTGTGAGAGTATCCTTACTGGTTAATGTAAGCAGCAGTAGGGAAGTCTTTTGGATCACAACCGATGTTGATCTTGTCCTTTGGTTGGTAAACGCGAATCCAGTCAATCCTCATCTTTGTTGGAAACGTGAGTTGTGTGAAATCGGGGGTTTCAAAGTTCGGTGATATCCCCAGATTGGCAATCAGATACTGCAAAATAATGTCCAGCTGGCGTACGTTGCCGATATGGGTGATGTCATACCATGGGCTCCTGTGGAATCGGCCTGTCTGCGATCGCAGTCAACGGATCTGCGACCATCCCGCTCGCATCCAATGTCCAAGCAACTTCATCATTCGTAATCCAGCTGATGTACTGAAACGTTCCTGTGAGACGAGAAAGTCGAAGGATTCATGATGCACCTACACCACCATCACTTGCGTAACCTAGAGCATCATTGAATATCAATGAGGGATGATGCGGAAAGAATAGTAAATACCTGGTTTATACTCATATCCATATGTCGCAAAGCATCCCGAGGTCTTCTCGTAGCATGCCTGATCTGCAGCATTTTTAGCGTATTGCGAGTGTGGTAGGGTGAGGCTTACTTGTCGTCGTCACTCCTGAGGTAGCCTGCTGGTAAACGCCGCCCGTATACGGGTTGAGCTGGGTGATAGAAGCGTTTGGAATATCGAAGTTGCCTGTGGTATTCTTCCACTCATAGGCAGCGTTCATGGGCTAGGTGAAGACTAGTTAGAAGAGTGTAATTCATCACATTGTCCACTTACAGCCCACTGTGCTGACTGTGAGACCTGGCCCTGTAGCGGAGTCCCTGTGACCTAGGATTATGAGTGAGAGCGTGCTGTTTGTGAACAACATGACATACTTGTGATTCGAAGATATCAATTTCTGGTGCCGAACGGCCGACATACGTTCCGTCTGAGTGGACAGGACCCGGATGTGATTGGCCTTTACAGGTACATCTTGATAGACGTTGACCGGGAAGATAAGACAAGACGCCTCCGTGGCTTGGGTCACCATTGGTTAGAGCTGCCTCGGGTCCGCCGTTGTGCGTTTGGTTGGCTACGGTACCGACATCACAAGTATCATAAGAATAAGGCCACTGGAAAGAGATGAGAATGCATCCTGGTCAAGGTAGAGGA
The DNA here is from genome assembly GCA_038091155.1 of Harrya chromipes. NCBI lineage: Eukaryota > Fungi > Basidiomycota > Agaricomycetes > Boletales > Boletaceae > Harrya > Harrya chromipes. The sequence continues at coordinate 4,706 of JBBPNX010000084.1, forward strand.
ACAATTCGTACCATGCCGTCCAAAGTAGCACCATAGCCAACGCGACCTAGCAATCATGTTCCGGCTGATGAATAATTAATCTAGTGCGAATGCTCACCTAAATTACCCATTGTCCATACTGAAGAGCAGAGTTAGTGCGTCGATGATGAAGCAGAATGTGCAAGGGCAAACCTGCAGGCCAGAGTCCTGGAAGGAGGCAGTGAAGTCAGTACCTATGATATATGGAGAGTGATCGCTGTACGCACCGACTACGTTATTGGCCCCTGGTAAAGTGACGGATGCTAGTACCATGCCACCAGTGAAACAAAACTTGTTCCAAGTGGACAGCATTCCACTTGTATAGTCGAGGTTATTCATAGTTCGCTGTGCCAGCGTGATTTCAAGTGCACCGCCGTTGGTTACAATTTGATCGGGCCAGTACCACTCCAAGTCATTGGTCTATATTATATGTCAAGGGCAATATTAATATCAGAGAAGGGGCGGAACACCCACCTGCCAGTAGTGGAGATTGACAGCCTCCCAGTACGGGTCGTCGCCAGGCCAAAACGTGCGGTTATCGGTATTGAATTCGTCGCTGAAAACGAGTTGCCAATCAGAACCATCGGCAAAAGACTTGACAGTATATGCTGATGATGGGGTGTCGACGTCGATTAAGCCAAAGTTATTGGGCATGGAAGGAATCTGGGCGAAACGATATTAAGGTGTTATGTGCATGAAGTACTACTGTTCCTTGCCTGGCCGCTAGCATTGATACCACCCAGATTAAATCCACCCGCGTAAGAGAGGGAGTGTTTGCTGAAATATGATATCATGGGGTATCCAGCGCTGGAGAGCATGTCAGGATGAGATAAAACAGGAACAAAGGGACGTACAAGAGGACGACGAGACCAACAGCGAGAAAAACGAGACAGCCGAGGTTCGTGAGGCCTCTATAGGTGAGCACGCTACCACCACGGTCTCTCTTCCTATCTCGTCGTGGGTCAGGATTGTGCAAGAAATCATCGGACTCGGGGTGATTCGGGGAGAGATCGGCACCCCATGATTGAGGGTCAGGTGAGAGGGAGAACTGGAAGGATGAGGTTGGCGGATGAGAAGGAACATGCAGGGAGGACGTGCCTTGTCGGAGATGGATTGTACCTGGGATCCAGATGCTGACCGGCCTGCGGTTGCGCCGGAGTATGGGGAATCGTTCTAGACAGACGGATCGCGTCAAGGAAAAAATTGGCGGGGAAAGTAGACGAACGAGGGAGTTGGTACTAGAAACTGTTCGAATTGAAGGAGGTGCTCTTGCGAACGCGGCCTGCACGCTCCGCGTACCCCTCGCGGAGGGAGGAAGGAGACTTGCTGTCGATGGAGCGTTCGACACAGGCTGGGCGTAGAAACGGCTCTGGGTATCAGGAGCTCGAAAGGCCATGAAAATAGAGATAAATGAGCGATGATGGGCACAACGAAGGGAAGGTTTATTGTACAGTCCAAGGTGAATGTCGACGGCGACGACGACGACGACGACGACAAGAACTTAACAACAACGGCGGGAATATTAACAATGGATAAAAATAGATTATTTATTTTTGAAACTATTTTTGATGGTCACTATACGATCAATGACTGCTACATTCGCATCTCTCATCGCTTCAGCTTCGTCTCCCAAGAGACCCGCACTCGCTGACGAATACCGTTCCCGTGTCCCACTCGCAACAGACTCCACCATATCCCCGTCGCACAGTTTGTCCAGCGCCAGGAGCGCGTCCCTCACCTTTCTTATCTTTTCACGCCTGGAAGGACGTCCCCTTTTGGGCCCTTCCGCACTCACTTCCACTACATCCTCGTGCGGGAGTGCCCGAGGACTCAGCGGATGCGTCTCTGCGCGTGGCAATACCTGGAACGCCTGTGCCTGCAGCAACTTTGATTGTACATACACAACATGTGGTCGAATAGGAAGCAGGAATTCTTGGCCTAGAGCATCCGAGAGCGTTAATATCTCTGTATATTGATCTTCCATCACACATTAGGGGCGCCAAGGAAGAATTGAGCATGCGTGCGTACCACAAGTCACTTGTACTTGCGCAGCAAAATACAATAACGGCGCAGAGATAGTTGGCTGGGTATGGTATATCGTGTACAATCCAAACAAGGCTGCGGCGCGATCCAGGGGACTGTCCCCAGCACCGACGCGTTCTAGAATACGTCCAGTGGGAGACACAGAAACCTGGTGAACACACTCACCTATGAAAAGTCGCATCATGACTCTGAGAAAAGTCGCTCGGGATCGCGCGTCAAACACTTTGAACTGGATCCATGTCCAGCCCCGTGAGTGCCATATTTCCTTGAAGAGGGAAAAAGGGTGGTTCCTCGATTGTTCAGAGTGGGTGTACTGTTGTGAGTACTCCTGGACGAGTGAGTTGACGTCTGCGCGGGCAGGATGGATAAAAGACGAGGATGTGAAGTAGGCGGGTTGTAGAATGATTTCACCGCGACTGCTCGACGGCGATGGCGCGACGGACATGTTGGAATGTCCTTTTCGATAAATTTACAAACAAGTGTAAGCATCATGGTGCGTCTGGTCTGCGATCTGAGTCATATTCAACTTGTTGCCAATGGCCCACCGCTTTCTTCGCCGGTCGAGCATCCTCTCTTGCTTCTTCTGCCTCGCAACACCGAGTCCCCCTCCTCTCAGCCCACGGTCCTTTCGCTGCCCCCATTGTGGCTGCTGGAACAGATATGACGCCAATGGTGAAATCATGTCCGACGAGCCTGCGATGCACGACGAGAAAATGAACGCAACTTCTTTCGCAAAGCGCGGTCTGTCTCCCCTTGTAGTCTTTCACTTCAGTGTCGCTCATGCCCCTTCACAGCATCCCCCAACAAGGACCGTCTCCCATCCACATACGGCAAAGGTCCTTTCTGCCACACGTGTCAGACAAACCAAATGCTTCTGATCAACCTTCTTTCGAATTATCTGCCATCTCTACAGGCGAGTTCCTTTGTAACATTCACGCGTACGTTACATCAACCTGAACCATTGTTTCCATGGAACAGCATCCCGATTACGCTCAGCGCTTAGAGCAACTCCCTGCATATCGCGAATCGTTACACGTGCGATACCCCCCTGTTTGTGCGGATTGCCTTCCCGCAGTTGAAGATGAGATAGAGCAGAAGAATCAGATGGCACGAACAAAAGCTCTTGGAGGCTGGCTCAAAGACAGCAGTGGCAAAGGAAGGCAACGGTTAACATCTAGCTCTGGAAAGGACCGCGAGAGGCTAGGATTCCAGCTTGCTATCTGGCGAGCCAGAGGTGCTTTGTGGTGGACCACCCTCTTGTGCATTATGGTTGCTTATGCAGCAGGTGTGTGCGAATGCTATGTGCTTCGAGCCTTGTTGATCTTGTCATCTCCTTTGATAGCCATTCGAGGTTACGATTTTCCTCCTTCCCTGGCCAGAGCCATTCCTATACTTCCTCTTCTCAGTCTTTTTTCTCTATTTTATACAGCCTGGGACCCAACCTATTATCGCTTCAAGAAAGCGAGAGTGCAGGGCCGCGACGTCCGCATTAAAGGAAAGACTAGCTATATCGTAGGTCTCATCTTATAGTCCGTGTAAACAGCGTAACTTAGGTTGCACAAGATCCTCCAGATGCTATCCTGGTTCTCCAGACTTGCCACATCCATTCTCCTCGTGCTGCCGCGGCAATCATCGTCCTGGGACTGTCTTCGCATCGCTGCTTATCCATCGTCATATCGTGTTACCATATATTGTTCAGTATTACTTACTCTTGAATTATTGGTATGTTGCCCTCTCACCAGTTTCGAGGTATAAATCTGAATGAAGATAGGTGTTCTCCTCGTCTTACACTATTCTGCATCTGCAACGACCCCCGACAATTCGCCTCGTTGAAACATCTACACGATCCTCCTCTGTGCGTGATACGCCGGAATTATCAGCACATAGCGCGCGCGCATCTCCCATGCCCACAGCGACGGCCAACAATGAACCGGACCTTCTCGCTTCCCTCACGCTTTCCTCTAAACCCCTCATCTCCTCTACCAACCCAATGTTTGGTCATCCCTCCTTAGCGGCACCGACCCCTCCGTCACCAATTAAAGTGGATGGAGGTCCAGACGAAGATGCGATGGACTGGACTCCAACCAACCCGTCTCCTGTCAAGGCCAAGAAAACAGTAGATGACGATGGCGCTTGGTTGCGGTCCCAACGCTTTTTCCCTCCTGAATATCCTACTGGCCTTGAGAACTTGTTTGCAAACACCAAGCTCGATGATGGAGACACCAAACCAAATAGTCCTGTACAAAGGGACTTTTGGAACACGAAAACCATTGGATGCTGGATAACCACGATTACTGTATTTCTCATACCTCTAGGTACCGTTGTCTACCACAGGTGGACCAAGGGGTGGATACAATGGTAGATACACATTGGCATCGCAGTGCCACTGGCACCATGAACGCTGCACGAGTATCTTGACTGTACTAGGTATGAGTGCCGATCAAACAGGTATCTACATTGGTTGGGGGATCGCATGGAAACAAGGCAAGAAACGAGGTACTATGGGTATGAACGCATGGATTGAACAATGATGCGTTAACATAGTATGAGATCAAAATGCGAACAAAAGCTTTAAATTGCATCGTCCAGCAAGCGTAAGAAATTAAAAGTATATCCAATGTAAATCCAACCTAATACCGTCCACTCAACAAGGGGATACCAACAACCGCGAACCGGCGGACTTTGCGTACACGACGTCCGCCCGAGTTTAATATCCATGGTGAAGCGGGACACCATATTGATCATGTTGAACGGGCATATTGATGCTAGGCGAACGTCCGAGAGGCTCTTGCATCATTGGTTGCGGGCTTGGGCCGCGAGCAAGGTCCGCGTAGCCACCGACTGGAGCGAGATGCGCCGGACCAGCAGTGAAGTCGTGGTGGGGAACAGGGTTGAGTGTTGTGGTACCATATCCACCGTCAATCTGACCATGAGCAGAACCTGAGTGGAACGAAGACGCTTGAGAAATGGGGCGACGTCGACCTGGAAGACCAGAGTCGTCGTCGTTTGCACCAGGCTGCCAGTCGATGGGCTGCATGCGTCCCTCGAAATCAGACGAGGGTCTAAACTTCCACTTGCGAATAATGGTCCACGCAATGCCTGCCGCGCCGACAGACGCGGCAATGACAATGAGAACAGTCACGGCAGCATGCGACATGCCTGAGGAGGAGGAAGTTACACTAGTTTGCGTGGGCGCTGGCGCGCCGCCGGTGGTCAGGTACAAGACAGATTGAGTTGGAGCATCCGTAGACGCTTTACTTGCTTGCGCTTGTGCTGGAGTGCTGGACGAATGGACCAAGGCGGAGGACGTCGCGGTGGACACGGTTGACGAAGCACTGCTCGACTGCGTAGGCAGAAGCCCACCCACCACACTACTCAACGAATCACCACCGCTTGAAGAAGGGCTCTACAAGGTCGCAACTTCAGTAATCCATTGCCATCAAAATAAAAAGTCGAGCGCACCGCTGAGGAAGACGCAGCTCCGGGAGATGTCTGGACCGATACTGAGTTCGCGGGCGTGGTTTGAGCTGCAACCGAAGTAGCTGGAGTGGGCTGAAGGGGAGATGAAATCGAGGATGTTTCCCCGCCCTGCACCGAGGGCTGAAGGACGCCCAGGATATTGCTGGGGGTTGCCCGTTTCTTTATCAGGCGACCAAGGTCGGAATGGTCACGACGGTGGGGGCCAGAGATGTCGGCATTGGAAGAAGAAGCAAAAGCCAACATAAAGGAAATATAAACAAGGAGAGTAAATCTGAACTTTGCCATCTTGAAATGGCGTTGTCGAGACGACGCAAGTTGAAGTGTATGGGTAGTAGGCGAAAGCGATATGGACTTGAAGGACTACGAAAGTAGGAAAAAACCTTGTTGGGCGGTGTCAAGAAAAGAGCGTGTTGACGTGAAGGAGCGACTAAGTGGTGAGATCTTGGGAGCACAGACGAGTGGAATTTGCAAGCTTGACAGGCTGTCAACCACCTAGCTGCCTAGGGAACGCTTTTGTCCTAATCCGTGAATCTCACCCATTACAGTAACCAAGATTCCAAGTTACAACACAACTAGTCCTTTGGGCTACAGGTCTAAGCTACCAAAGTCTGCAGGAAATACGTGCAAATATCCAGGGTAAAAACTAGAACAGAAACTACACTAGGGGTGGCTGGTCAGTGACCACTGACTAAGGGGGACACTGCTTGGCTGCACGTATGAAGAGCTTGACACGCTCGGCCACTGGGGATCCATCAAAACCTCCAGAGTATATTGACCGGCGGGCAGTTCGATCACGAGGACCGTCACACCCGGGTTGGGCTGATCGGGCCATCCAGTTGGAGTGGGTGGGTCAGTGGACAAACGCACGGCGTCCATAGTGGTGAATTTAGCCCCAGCCGGAGGATTCAGTAGCTGAACCACCATCGTCTTCGAGTCAATGGTCAACGTGGCAGTCTGGTTGTTGTTACTAAATGCAACAGTGGCGTTAGTGTGCGCTCGCCACATGATAGATGCCGATGCGTTGATCTCGTCCTGCAGGAGCACTTGAGTGCGGGCGTTTATCGTGCGAATTCCGCGACTGAACGACGTCCTAAACACATGTTGTAGTCACTGCCCGATGTTGATAACAACGCACTTACACATTGAAATAAGCACTGGCCAAGTCAGCAGTGAAGTACGCCGTCGAATCCTTTGGTACATTGAAAACGGTACTCGAGCCTTGAGAAGTCCCAGAAGAATCGAAATTCGCAGTTGGCGCAGCCAACACGTTTTGGTTAGCCGCGCCAACGAGGATCGTGTTTTGGCCTTCTGTCCGCTTGCGATAGTATAGCCACCTCTCACTATCCTGCGTATCATTGCTGAAATAGCCTGCAGCAACGTAGTTGCCATCGCCGAGTTCCCCAAACCAGCGGCTTCCCAAAGCATCTACCACAAAATCACCGCAGTCTAGGTCGTTGTGTGTCTGATGGCCTTGAAGCGTCCCGGCCTTGACTGCGACAAATAATGCATTCTCATCCGTCCAGGAGGACCGCATGGAAGCCCACTGATCGGTGCTGTTGCTGAAATAGTGGTCGAGAGCGAGACCATCCCAAAACGCGCCAGAAGCGGTCGGGTCGTACCAAAACATGCTCCACGGATCTGCAGCATCCGCCTGGTCGCGCTGGAAGAGCTGATACTGGGGCATATTGAATTGGTCGCCATAAAAGAGCATGGTGTTAGCAGTCGCCGTGTACTTGTTTGGGCCGGTGTCGCCGTAATTGAACAATGAGCCAGGGCCGGTGGCATACATATGGAAGAGGCCGGAGAGTTTCATGCCGGGGTTCACGTCGAGAAGGTTGTACGTGGAACCAGTGGCAGATAAGAGCGATGCTGACAATTCGGCGTGTCCGGTGGAACCAAAGTACCAGTAGTCGTTGGTTTCCGACCAAGTCCCATCACTGGAAGGTGCGAGGGCGCAATTCTGAACGGCGTTTGTGACTGTCATGCTAAGAAGTTTTTGAGCGATGCCCGTGGTATCGTCGCCGAGGATGGCCAGCGAGCCCATGGTGAGGCCGTTGTTACAAACGCAATTCCAATTTCCCTCTGTGTTGTTTCGCCACCATCCGTAAAACAACGGATCGTTGGCATCGTCATACGCGGTGATACCATTGCTAAGGCCATATTCGATCATAGTAAAGCGGATGCTTTGCAGCTGGTCCGCGGACCATTGATCATATAACCAGTCGTAGGCAATGCCGTATGCTGCTGTCAATTCTGCAGTGTCGAGGAAATGGATGGGGTTCCATCTCGTACTATTATTAGGGCCCCAGCCATCTGTCAAGTTGCCGGCGGCATTCTAAAAGTGCATGTAAGAGGATAAATTTCGAACACATTGGATGATAGGCAAACCTGGAGCTCGGTCCAAACTCTGTCAAGCCACTTGGTATCATTGGTCATCCGATAAGCATAAGAGAAGGCCTTGACACGTTGTTTGACCTGTCGAGCGGGGTCCAAAATACCATTGCCACTATCCATGACATATGGGACGGGAGGTAGACTCATATACTGTGAAGCATTTACAAAGATGGATTGGTTCCAGGAAGAAAGGTAAGGGTCATTTTTGATCAAATTAGGCAATGCTTGCCACTTGTAGGATGGTGCGATGAGACGAGGACGATCGGAGCGCACTTGAGTTGGACTAGGGTTGGAAGGTTTGAAAGGATCTTGCGGCCAGGCAAGGTCAGCATTGGAAGTAGAGATAAACGTGGGTACGGTGAAGGCCGCGGTATTGGTCTATTAAATGATGGTTAACGAGAGATGGTAAAAACAGTCAAAAGGAACAACACGAACAGTGGCGGGATAGAGAGGAAGCATGTAAAGGCCATCAGTGCCAGTTGGATATATGCCGATATCATTCTTGGCCTGGATGGCAGAGGTAGCAGCACTGTTGGCGGCAGCAGACTGAGAATTCTTGGAGGCACGAGAGCCCAGAACGCCACCAATTATAGCACCGGCGATAACGAGGACAGCGATGGGAATACCGAACTTGATCCAGTTGCTGACCGTTTTCTTCGGTGGTCGGGGGGGAGTGATGTAGCCGGTGGATGCATTGTAGTAAGGGTCACCAGACCCGTACGGAGTGTTTCCGGAGATGGAAGAGTAGTTGGTAGCCATTCTAGATGGTAGGCCAATGATATGGCCAAAAGAGATATAAACGAGGGACGAGGATGGGATGAAACGACCGAGAGCGTGAAGACGTGGGTGGGAGACAAGAGCAGGAACACGCGATAAATATTCTGCTGCAAATTATGAAGGGGTAGGGTTTGTTGCAACCAGGTTCACACGCACCAAATCAAGAATGTGAAGCATGGAGATGATTTGACCTGCCAAATCAAGACTTTCCTTCTCATCCTCCGACTCTATCATGTACACGGACATCTGCCAGGGACGTGATATTCCAGCTTTCCAACTTCCCAAGATATCGCCCATTCCGACTCTCATGCTTATCTGTTCTTCCTCGCTGAAAATTTATAGATAAGCAAATGCCGTCATTAGACACACACGCGGAATTTTCTTCTTCATAACTTCATAACTCCCCCACACTTAGCCAGAATGTCTTCCAGTCCTGGTTCTCAAGTCCTCACCCAGGGTATAGGCTATGGCGTCGTTCTGGGCATCGGATTCGTGTTTGCACTCATCATGATGGGCCTTTCGACCCTCCAGAACCGATACACGACGTACAAGATCAATACATCCGAAGAATTCAACACCGCTTCTCGTGCAGTGAAACCTGGCCTAATCGCATCTGGAATCGTTTCGGCGTGGACCTGGGCTGCCACTCTCTTGCAAAGTTCTACCGTCACATACGAGTATGGTCTCTCAGGAGGCTATTACTACGCAGCGGGGGCCACAATCCAAATCTTTGTAATGTCAGTTCTTGCCATCCGAGTCAAAATGATTGCACCCTACTGTCACACATACCTTGAGATTGTGCACGCCCGCTATGGAAACACCGCTCATTTCATCTTTGCTACCTACGGGCTCATCGTCAATCTTATCGTTTCAAGCATGTTGCTTTTGGGCGGCAGCGCAGTCGTCAATGCATTTACTGGAATGAACATTTATGCCGCAAACTTCCTAATCCCCCTCGGTGTTTGCGTCTATGTCATATTAGGTGGTCTTCGAGCCACTTTCCTGTGTAAGTAGTATCGGATCCAAAATTGCGTATACCAAGACTGAGCTTTTCCAGGTGACTACTCGCATACTCTGATCCTGATGATCCTCATCCTATATTTCTTCTTCTACACATATACCCAAGCAGACCTTATAGGGGGGTTCGAGGGCATGTACCAAAAGCTGTACCAGGCCGGTTTGGAAAGGCCAGTGTCAGGAAACCAAGATGGTTCTTACCTAACGCTCAAGTCCAATTGTGAGTGACATACACTCAGGTTACACTCACTCGGACAATGATAATCTCTGCGAAGATGGTCTGGTATTTATGATAATTCAGATAACTGGTGGCTTCGGTACAGTCATGCTTGACCAAGGATATTGGCAAAGAGCCATTGCCTCAGAAGCAAAGACAGCCGTCCGGGCGTATCTGATGGGTGGAATCGCTTGGTTCGCTGTTCCGCTCACATTCTCGTCTGTAATGGGCCTTGCTGCCGTCGCGCTGGCCAACAGTTAGTGAATCTCATATCTTCCGCACAAATTCCTTATTCACACACTCCAGATCCCTCATTTCCTTATGTTGGCGGACTCACGACTGCAGAGATAGACGCAGGACTTGCGGCCCCAGCGGGTGTCGTTACACTGTTGGGAAGCGGCGGTGCGGCCGCTATGGTAGGCTTTATCCAGTACGCACGATGTGATGTATTGAATCAAAGTTTCATAGCTCATACTTCTCTTCATGGCGGTCACGTCGGCAGCGTCTTCAGAGATGATTGCAACATCATCCATTCTGACGTTTGATCTGTATCAAATTCATTTCAATCCAGATGTATGCCTATCTTCTTCCCCTTTTGCACACCTGTTAATTGTAGAGTAGGCCTCTCCAGAGGTACTCATTCGAGTATCCCACCTGATGGTTGCAATGTGGGCAATCGTCATGTCTTGCGTTGCTTCGCTCTGGAACGGGATTGGGATTTCGCTCAACTGGCTCTTCCTATTTTCTGGGACGCTATTCACCGGCGCTGTTGGACCTATCATCTTCACTGTAGTCTGGCGCCAACAGACGAAAGCCGCTGCGATAGGGGGCGCTATTGGCGGGATGTTTATAGGGATAATTTGCTGGTTGGTGGTGGCTAAACAATATTATGGTGAAATAACTATCCAATCAACGGGTAAGGCAGACTTGGCCTCTTTGGCCTCCTATTCACGATCCGTCAGCCTGACATTCCTTGCTGTTTCAGGGAGTATGTATCCCAACTTGGCGGGCAACATGGGCGCCTGTTGTTCAGGGGCGATCATCTCCGCGATCATCACACTCATCAAGCCCGATAATGTCTTTGATTGGTCGGACACAAAGCGCATCAATCCAAGAGAGCGAGAAAGACGCTATGCAATGGCCACCGTTTCCAAACTCTCCAATAGTGAGAACGAGCCTCCCAGCTCAGAGAAAGATAAATCCGATACGACGGTCCTATCGATGACATGTATTGATGAAGATACCGAAAACGACGAATCACTAAGGCAGTCCTTGAAAGTCGCTGTCTGGGCCTCCTTTTCTGCGACATTCGTGGTCATCTTCGTAAGCACATCTCCAGCCGGATATTGGACATGCTATTCTAATACGACCACCTGAAAGCTCATTCCTGTTCCGATGTTCCTGTCCCACTACATCTTCTCGTTGACGTTTTTCAAAGGATGGATCATCTGTTGTGTCATATGGCTCGTTGTGGCTGCAGTTATCACGTCCGTCCTGCCGTTATGGGAGAGCCGCGCTGCTATGATCAACATATTCAAGGGACTGGCCAAGGACGCACTGGGGAAGAAATCACGAAGTGGTACTTCGCAGGGGTCCACAGTGTAAAGAGGTCTATCATCGATTAGATGTCCACATGTTTCTCACTCAACCAAGCTTTATCCTGCTATTAAGTCGACGCTCATAAATTCCCCGATCACTTAAGTAGCCTACTTACTTCTCAATTTGTCCGCCTCGCTACTTGTTGTGTATGGGATCATAACGCCGTCCGAGTCGGATGTCGGTACTGTTACTGTGACCGACGAGTCGCCCAAACTCAGCAGAAGCCATTTGTGCACGTTCACCTACATTCTTTCCTTGAAGATCATGTCGACGAACGGCACTGAATCTACATTCGACAAAAGCAAGATTCATTTCATAGGTTTGCGTACTCGAATCTTGGCGATCACTGGGACAACTGGCAGCTCACAACTCCTTCATCATAGACATAGGAGGTACTACTCAGCTGAATTCGAGCAACATGCCAGCCAGACCGTCGATACTGATGAGCTGCCGCCAGTAAACCTTACCGATCCCGTCTTTCGAGGCATCTATCATGGCAAGCAAAAACACGAAGGTATGTTGAGTAAATTCAACGATACGGTGCAATACACAAAGCTGAGCATGACATCCAAAATTTCCAAAGACGACCTTGACATGATGCTAGAGCGGTCATCCCTTGCTGGCGTCAAGTCAATGATTATTACAGGGGGTAGCTTGCACGAGTCTGAGCTTGCGTTAAGCCTTGCCCACCAAACAGGTATGGTGCCATCCAGTCAGTTTCCATTATCTGTTGTCATGCTGTTCTCTGTTCCACGCAATCAGGCCTCTATGCAACCGTCGGGTGCCATCCAACACGTTCGAAGGAGTTTGATCAACACCCGGAAGGCCCAGATGCCTATCTGCTCGCATTGGACAAGCTCGTTGGCAACAATCTGCGACCGAACGGGAGAGTTATTGCGATTGGGGAATGTGGTCTAGGTGGCCGTTCTGCATCCTCTTCGAGACATACGGAGTAATTCAGTTCCCGCAGACTATGATCGGACTCATTTTGCATCCAAAGAAGAGCAGCAAAGGCATTTTCGTGAGTGTAAAGTGCTGATCCGGAGACTCGCCAAGGTATTCATCTTGCACGTCCACCAGGCTCCCAGCTCGTACTAGCCAAAAAATATCATCTTCCCCTTTTTCTGCATTCTCGGGCTGCTCATGTTGACCTGGTGACGATTCTCAAGGAGGAGGGGTTCGGTGAGAAGGGCGGGAAGGGCGTCGGCGCAAAAGGTGGTGTAGTGCACAGCTTCACAGGGAGCAGCGAAGAAGCTGCCGAGCTTGTAAGCACCTCTTTGTGCTTTCGCAGTCCAGACAAGCATGTTGAGGAGAAAAGATTGCCATGGGGTTTTACATCGGAGTCAACGGATGTTCCATGAAGACTGAACAAAATCTTCAAACCGTTAAGACCATTCCCCTGGATAAACTCTTGCTCGAGACTGGTAAAGCAAGGAATAGTGTTGTTACATGGTGCTGAAACTGACTGTTACAGATGCACCATGGTGCTGCATGACAAGTACGCATGCCTCGAAAGAACATTTGGACACCTTGCCGGCTTCGCTGCGCTCTCGTTATTTCCCTGCGGCGGTTCGGCCAGAGTCATTTGTCTCCGGAAAAGCAGTCAAGGGGCGGAATGAGCCTTCATTAATCGGAGGGGTTGCTTGGGTAGTGTGTATGTTGAACGACAGCATATTACCATTTGAGAGGGTAGCAGAAATTGTGTACGAGAACACTGTGCGGCTCTTTGAGCTGGGTCAGTGTTAGTTACGTCACCACGCGGTTAGAAGAGTTTTGGCTCGATATGGACTTGAAACTTGAACGGGTTGGCCATGTCAAATGCGGCACTCAGCAGCTCTACAGTCTATGGCGCCCTCTCTGTCGTCGGACTTGGCTGGTATGTTGTTTTGTGGTCCATTGGTTTAGTAGGATGCTGGGCAGGGTGAGCATTGGCTGCTCGGGGAGCTAGCTGTTGATGTTGACCACGTTTGCAGTCGAAAACGATATCGTCTCCGTCCTCGTTCTCCTCTTGCAACGTCCCCGAACGCGCCAGGCGTCTCAATACTCCGGCCTCTCAAAGGCCTAGATACCAACTTATACGAGAACTTGGAATCCACCTTCGTTCAAGACTATCCCAATTTTGAGATTCTGCTCTCTGTTGCTGATGAGGACGACCAAGCTCTGACGGTGGTCAGAGAGCTAATGAGCCAATACCCTCAAGTGAATGCCAGAATTATTATCGGTACATATCACATCCCTAGTTACATCTTTTCAAACTCACGTATTCCGTTCACAGGAGAGGAGATTGTCTGCGTTAACCCCAAAGTGAACAATCTCATGAAATCCTACCGACAGGCCACTCACGATATCCTCTGGGTCATTGATTCCAACGTGTCGGTTGCGCGAGGAACCCTTGCGCGCTCCGTAGATATCCTCACGCAACCATCCCCGTCGCAAAATCCTTCCAAGAAGCGCATAGCCCTCGTTCATCATGTTCCATTTGCGACTGAACACGAAGGATATCTTGGCGCACGGGTCGAGGCAGCGTTTTTGAACACCAACCACGCAAAGATGTACCTCGCAATCAACACCGTGGCAATCGAGTCTTGCGTAGTCGGCAAATCCAACCTGTATCGTCGTTCCGACTTGGAGAGGGTAAACGGATCGCTAAAACCTCGCAAGGAGACCGAACCGAGGGAGGGCGAGTACGGGCTTGCAGCCTTTGGCTCGTTCTTGGCCGAGGACAACATGATTGGCAGTGCCCTTTGGCACGAGCTGGACCTCCGACACGACCTTTCTTGCGACGTTGCACATAATGCAATGGGCAAGATGACGTTGTCCGATTACGTCTGGCGCCGCGTTCGATGGATACGTGTTCGCAAACACATGGTGATCGCTGCTACTATTCTCGAACCCTTTACAGAGAATCTGGTGGCAAGCTCTATAGCCGCTGCGAGTGCCAAATACCTCTTTGGCGTGTCGCTGTGGATCTTTTTGCCCATCCACCATGCTTTGTGGCTTTGGGTCGACTTGGACGTATATGAGTCGCTCGCTGGGTATCCGCTTCCTGCTCAGGAGCGCTGGAAGTTTCTTGGGGCGTGGTGCATCCGGGAGATATTGACGCTTCCTATATGGTTCTTGGCCGTGTGCGGAAATGAGGTTACGTGGAGGGGTAAGCGATACCAGGTTTTACAGGCTGGGCAGGTACAAAGGACAAGGAGTGGTGGCGCCGGTAACCGGAACTTCTGGCGATGGTGGTGGTGGCATCGAGAAGAGGAATCGTTATCTCAGTATGAAACGCTTTCGGTTGATGAAACGATGTGATGTAATACGACTGGCTTGAGATTTACAGCAGCGATAAGCATTACGATCATTATAAGTGATACACATACGGCAAGTGATGATTAGAATGTACAGGAAAATGAGCAAGGTTGATGTATGCATACAAGATGAGTGGATGTTATGAACGAGATGATGTATGTGATGAGTCCACGGGGCCAGCGGGAGAATCAAGAGCCACTCTTGCCTCGTCCTGACTTTGCTTTGCCAAGAGACGGAAGTTGTGAATCATGACCACTTCATCAAAGAAGGTATCAGACCATTCATCAGCTGCGCACACGTCCAGGGCTGATGTTCGGATTCTCATATCCCGTCCATCGCATGTTATCTTGCACAAGAAGGATTCTAGATTACTAGAGGCAGACGGTTGTGGGCTTTGGCGTGAGTCTCGAGCATCCTTCTGGCGCTGATTGGAGAACCAGTTCTTGACTTGATGGTATTCTCTTGGGAAAGAGTGAGGGGGGTTGATGGGGATGAGGAACGGATGGGGATGAATACCTATGAATGATGATGCCAAGTTGGGATACCCAGGCTTCGTCTGGATAGGGGGTGATTTCGTCGTAAACCATCTGCATGACCATGCGCTGGCGAACGGTTGCGGGGGTTTTCCCCGTGGAGGGGATTGCGAGGGCACGGTTCTTGAGTTCACGGACTTTGGCATCGCGTTCGGAATTAGGCTTTGGGGTAGTGGCATGCTTCTGGACTCTCTTTCTGAGGTTGTCTTCGGAAAGACCGCGAACATGGGACTTGGATCGAGTATTGAGAGAGACAGAATGTGGTCTGAAGCGGAGAGAGGACTTGTCGGATGGAGGCGGACGGTTTCTGAGGGATCGCCTTGAGAGGGTGTCGGGGAGGAGGAGGGATTCCTGGGATGAGCCGACGTTGTCATCGACATCCATTGCCATTGGGTCTTGTACGTCTACAGAAGCATCCCTCGATGAGGATGAAGAGTCTTCCTGTCCATTGAAGGAAGAGAGAATATCTGGCGACGACAGAGTGGGAGAGAGAGATGACACGGAATAAGTGAGCATGCACCTTGAAGATGAGCGTGCAAGAAAGGTTGATAAAGAGATACCCCCGTGCCAGTGTGGGACCAAGCACAAAAGACTTCATTTTATCATCCCGTTTAGGCACTCCACTCCAATGGCCGACAACGATCGCGCAAGGCAGCGCATCATCGCGTCCGTATTCGACAAGCGCAACGCAGTCACGGACGTACAAGAGTCATACGTCGCTCACTTGAAGATTTGGGAGGACACCGGCGAGGGCCAGGGAAAGAAGCCCCGCTACATCCTCGTCTCCCGTACGTCCAATTCCACCTCCACTTCCCGGCTCACATGTCCTCCAGGCACCACCGACAATGCCGGTTTCATTCACAAGTCAAAGCTCAATACAAACGGTTCCTTCTCCGTCGGCAAGACCTGGAAGCTTGCAGAGCTTAGAGGCATCCAGGTCGTCAACGTGCGTTGCCTCCCCCCTCTCTCCTTCCTATTCACAGTTCCATGACCAGCCGATCTCGTTCAACGTCACCCTTGCGAGGACGTACAAGTGGCAGACAGAGAACGTCACCGACCAGGCCACCTTTGTCAGAGCTATCATCGACCTCTTCCGTTCGGTTATCGGCACTCCCCTCCATCTCGTAGGCGTGGATGAAACATCCGGTAGGTTACGGCAGTCGTCCACAGAATTCGCTAACAGTCACTGTGCCCACAGAAGATCCAGATTTTGTTCAGCCGCCCAGTGAATCGTCCTTGCCTTCCACGCCCCCGGTTACCTCAAACCGCATACCTACCTCTCTGGAGAACGTGCAGGCTCCTCAGACTCCACATTCTCATGTCATCAAGACCCCCTCACGTTCCGCGTCGCCTGCAGATTCCATGAGGAATCATTCCGCAAGGGAATCCGTTGCATCCAGTGCCTCTGGTCTTCGCCCGCCTTCCCCTATTCCTGCACATCAATCGCCCGTGCCCAGCTTACCCAGCTCACTGAGACCGAGAGTGGCACGTAGGCCATCGAACGCAACCCCTCCCCCGTCTGCTGCCGGTGCTGCAATGGGTCTCGTGCCTGCCCGTCCGTCCGTTCCTGCTAAACCTTCTCTCGACTTGCCTAGTATGTCAAGTACACCTTCGGGGTATCCCATGGAGACCCAACATTCTGTGCACTCGGAACTGTCTGGAACCACATACAAACCTCCATCACGTACCTTGACTCCAAAGCCCCACGAGACCGTGCAGATGCGCCGAGAACACAACAACCGTGTCTCGTTTTTTGACCCTGCGAACCAAGTCACCCTCGACCGGCTTGTAGCAGGTGACTGGGGCTCTGAGGATGCCGAAGGTGCAGAAGAAACCACTGAAGCAACGATGATCAGCGTCGAGGAAATGCTCGAGGGTTATGAGTGGGCAGGTGACGACACGTTCGGTCGAAAGTCTGCAAAGGGGGCTGCAGATCTAGTCGAAGCCCGCTTGCTTGACGAGCTCATGGCGCTGGAGAAGGTCGGTCGTCTGACTTTTGCTCATTTTAACTCCAGTAACCGCTCTGTTAGGCCAATATACACTCTTTCCTGGAATCTGATGATCGGGTGAATCTTGTCGTCAAGTACCTGGACGAGGCTCTTGGGGAGGTTGATGCCATGGATAACTTGATATCCTCGTACAAGATTCATCTCAACGTGAGTAAATCATGTCGGCGCCGTCCCTTTGTTCTGACCAGTCTGATAGGCCGTAGGAGATGATATCTCTTTTATCCAGTCGCAGCGACGCGGCTTACAAGTCCAAATGCAAAATCAAGGCGTGCTCCTGAGTGAACTCGAGAACTTACTCGTACGTAGCTGATCTGAATGGACATTCACCCATGCTTACACGCTGCGTACTAGAAAACGGTCCAGGTTGATCCGGAAGTATTGATTACCCTTACCCAGGAGTCGCTCGAACAACAAACCGGGATACAGCGGCTCGAAGAAGCTGCTACGGAACTCTATAAAGCTCTTCAGGCTACTCAGGACCGAGGTCAGAGCCATTTGTCTCCCTCATCACTTGATCTGATTTTTTCTTAGAAATGGCTGCCACCATGGAAAGACTGGACGAATACAGGACGTATAATGCGCAGTTCTGCAAACGCATGTTTGATTACCTCTCCATCATGATAGTCGCCCAGGTTGGTTCGTCTATTGTATTGACGTTTCAACAAAAGTCTGACACCGCCTCAAGTGCAAATTCATTCTTGATGACAACGGCGGAATCACGCGACCAAAAGGACGGGGACGACCAATTATATTCAACCATCAAGAGATGGAAACCTACCTCGGCAGATATGCTGGTCTCCTTCTGTACCTGAAAGAGATGGACGAAGCAATGTACTCCAAGTTTTGCGCTGTACGTCACTTGGAGGCGCAAGCTTTAGAAGCTCATCTGTCGTCAGGCGTACTTTTCAGCGGTCAGCGACCTGCACAATTCCCAGATGAAGGGCTTGTTCTCGATATATGCTGGCATGTTGAAGAAACCTCCCGAGGAAGACGTGGAACAAAGTAAAATGATTTGTTTCTCGTCTCTCCGTATCGCATTGATCTGGTTCTTCAGGCTTTGCCCAGAACAATGCCAACGCAAAAGGAGGTGCCATTCGACGTGCGGGTACCATTGTGCGTGGCCCTATTGAGACACGAAGCCGTGATCGAGAGCGAAACGGGCAAACGGGCGAAGAGTATGGAGCAGCTGACGTTTGTATTCTCTTTGCATGGAACAGTCTCATGCTCACTCGGATCTAGGCACTTGGTTACATTCTGGAGCAAATTGCCCCTCAGATTTACCAAGAAGGCGATTTTATTGCAGACTTTCTTCAGATCAACGATGCTGGTCCGACGTTTGCTGATTACGTCGGTCTGGACAGTTATTTTCGACGTCAGGCGGCTAGGAGTGTTGGTCTTAGTCAGTCTACCATAAAGCTCGTGCGTGGAGCTATGGAGCTGATATTCGGATTCTTGCCGACCGAGCTGAAACAATGGATTGATATCGCTGTTGCGAAAGATGCGTTGTAAGTCACCGCCTCGTCAACGTAACATGAGCTCAAGTCGACGACTAGGCAACTGATCGGCGTTATCGCCTGCCTAGAGCGTTTCCTTGCGGATGCTGATGAACGTGGCAACACCTTTTTTCTTCAAATCCTAGATAAACAACACCTACGGCTGAAAGCAGCGTTTGATCGTCATATCGTAAGTGAATATGGTAAAAGAGACTGGATAGCCATTTATCACGGGGAGTAGAACCAGCAAATCAAGATGGTCGACGAGACGAAACTGACGAGCAAGAAGCGGAAGGGCGTTGTTCATTTTATCAAGTATTTCCCGGTTTACGTGGGACGTGTGGAACAACAGCTCGTCGGGGCGGACGGACTGGAGGTCCGGGCTCATGTGGACTCGGCTTACGAGAAGATTGTGCACAGCATGTTTGAATGCCTGAAGCACATGGCCACGCTGGATGGTGAGGGTGAGGATAAAGGCCAGCTCAACTACCACGTGTCGCTTGTCGGTGAGTGGCGTGCTTGGGCTATTTTCGCGTAAATGACCGGACTGCCCAGAAAACATGCACTGCTTCGTTGCCGAGATCTCTCAATTGGACACGGGTTCCGTTGACGGATTCTTGAAGCAAGCCGAGGCTATCTACAACGAGAACTTGAGTGCCTATGTCAGGATTGTACTCAGGAGACCGTTTGCCAAATTGATTGTGCGTCGTCCGTGGATTCGTGGGACGTGCGCTAACGAGTGGTGTACAGGAATTTTTCGAAGGCCTGGAGAGGCTGTTGAAGACGACGGCGCCGAGCGAAGTTCAAAAGAATGCCACTTATAGTAAATCGTCACTGAAGAAAGTGCTGAAAGAGTTTGATGGCAAGGACATCCGCAAGCACGTTGACGTGCTTTTCCGACGTGTGGAGAAGCATTTTACGGAAGCAGAGGAGAAGACGACGAAAGAAGAGAGTGGGATCGCGCCAGGAACGGTGATGGTTGGGGTGTGGAGGGCCTGCGAAGAAGAGCTGCAACGGATGACGGAGAGTTTCAGGACGAGGATATCGCAGTGTTATGGGGACAGCGGTTTATCCATGGAGTGCACGTCGAGCGATGTCGAGAGTGCCTTTAAAAGGCACCGACATGGGTCATAAGATGACGAAGTGTGTATTCTCGGATGTACATGTTTGGGGTACGCGAGGACTGGTAAATATAGATAATCATGACGAATCTCAGTTGACTGGATTGGCGACGCGTGCATCGCTTGGGCCCCAGAATCCTTTGAGATGGTCAAGAGGTGCGTCTGGAGTGTTGTTCAACAAACTCCAGACCAGGTCAAGAAAGGCGGTGATGCGTGTGCGACAAAACGCAATGGCGTTGCTCTGCGCGGAAGCCAAGGCATCATCGAAACTGGCCTCGTTCGAGGAGAGCCAGGGCTCGAGCAAGGTCTTGTAGACATAAATAAAGCCCTAGGAGGAGATGTGAAGAAAGAAGGTGCGTGTTCGATGCGGACGGACCTGTGTCTGAGGGAGGGAGATGTAGAGCAGGAAAACGGTCCTCAGCTCCCAGTAAAAGGGGAACCTGATGTGGTGTGAGAGATGGTGGGGGTGAGCAAGAAAGAACGGACCAGGAGAGGACGAAAGCGAGTGACTGTTCGAAAGCGACAAAGAAAGCCAAGACGAGCCAGTAAGTTGCAAGGACTGGTAGTGTGTGTTGAGCATGAGCTATAGCTTTATAAGTATTGTAAGCAGGGAGTGCAAAGGCGAACCAAGCGCAGAGGAAAGAGAAAAACATGTGTATTACGTTATCATCGAGGGTGGAGGGATTAAGGCGTGAGATTGTCGATCGCTCGCCGCGGGCAACGTCGGGTCCACTGTCAACCCTGTCACGGAATGAAATGACACGCTGGCACTCTCCCTCTTTTTATTGACCACCTTAACCTCCTTCTCTCTCTCCCATAACCATCATGGACGACCACCATCCTGACCCACCGAAACAACCTCAAAAACCAGACATAAAACCCACCGTAAAGACCCTCAACCGCGTACCCCGTACGTCCTGATCCTCCTCCCCTCTCTCCCCGCTGACCGTTCTCTACAAGGCGCTTGCGTACTTGTCATCTCTCTCTCACTATCCTCACACAGCTCACCTCTTTTACCCACAGAATGCCTGTCGCAAACAAAAAATGCGCTGCGAGGGCGCAGACAACCCCCCCTGTCGCCGCTGTCGTCACGCCGGTTTGGAGTGTCTCTTTGAAAAGCCCTCCAGAGAGGCAACCCTCACTGGCGAAGCCGGTCTGGAGTATGCCCTTCCTCGTCTGTCATTTCTTCTGCTCATTGCCTTTCAGACGAATCCGCAGTCTCGAGGCTCATGTCGCCGATATCAGAGTCACTCAGACCGCGATCCAGAACACCCTCCTCGAAATCGTCGCCCACTTGCGTGGAGCCGCCCCGTCTACCCATCGCTCCCCCTCCACATTCTCACAGGGCCCGTACGCCCAGTCCCCCTCCATGGGCTCTCCTCCTGTCCCCGGACCTCCGAGTAGTTCACATATCAGCGACCCCGGTGCCCATTGTGGCCCTCCAACACCCACTGCATACCATCCTTCCATCCCTCCAATCCTGACCGGTCCTTCCCGCGACGTTCGCGCTTCTGGATCTCAAGGTCCTCTTGCGTCGACCGTCGCCGATTATCATTCCCCGCAACTCTCCTCCTCATACGCCAGTATCGCCGGCGGTCAGCAGTTTCCCTTTAATCAACCCTCGACAGCGGTCCTGCCTCCCTTTTCCAGCATCGGCGGAATTGGCGCTCAAAGTTCTTCGACGCGTTACATGGATAATTCTCAGCGCTCTCACGGACCCAGGAACTACCATCCAGTGCCTTCTAATGCAAAACGCACTTTGCCACCTTCGGACATCACAAGCGATTCTTCCGAAGTCGAGGACGAGGACAATGGCGAATTGCCCGCTTCAGGCCTAGTCGCACCTTGGGAAGTTTTGCGAGGCTTGGCAGACGTCGCAATCGAGAGAGCCGCCAAGGTGAGTGCTCCCACATCTGTCCTTTGAAACAGGCTGATACTCGCTCAAGGAGAGTGGAGAGGCGAGTAGCGAACCCCAGAGTAGAACTAGGACGCCTTCCCCAGAGCGACAGAGTCGACCCTCTAAAAGGAGAAAGATCCGCCACAAGATTCCCCGTGGAATGGTGTTCCCCGATGGTACGTGATTCTGGTTGACGATCACGCACCTCAACATAAATTTTGGTATTTGCGCAGTCGTCACCCAGAACCTTGTACCCGAGCTTGAAGCTCGCGAGTTATTCCGAATGTAGATGCCCACTTTTCAATCTATGCCGCCACTCACATCTTGATAGATTTTATGCTGGCTGCTCTACATTTTTACCCGTGTTCGACTCCCGAGTCGACACGTTTGACGCCCTTCACCACCGCTCGCCATTTGCAGTCGATGCGATTTGCATGGTCGGAGGTCGCGTGCGTGATGGAGGAGGTCAGTTCATCCCTGAAACGTCGAGTCTTTTTTACATCTGTTTGCAGGAACACCAAGCGAAACATATATCCGTTGTCTGGATGCAGTCCAGAATATATCCCGTGCTACTCTCTTTTCCCCTGTGACCCGAGTGGAAGCGGTTCAAGCCATGAGTCAGCGTTTCATTCCATCCAGTGTTTGTTCGGCAGTAATAACGTCCCTCTAGTTCTCGTTTCAGGTTGGTCTGATAATGGTTGGCTAAGCGGGGGTCACGCTGTACGGATGGCGATGGAACTTTGTTAGTTTGTTCTCTCGTTCTCCCGACCCTGGTCTCACGCCTATGACAGCATTGCATAAAGCATGGCCAAAGTTGCATCGGCGGATGCAGAACAAGAACAAGGGTTGGGATGGGTCCGGAGACCGCGAACTAGTCATCGCCTCCCGAACATGGTTTTGTCTGTATCTTTTTGAGCACCAGTAAGCAGTCGCCACGTACACAGGCGGTAACTCACCGATCGCATTTCAGGTTGTCCTACGGTACTGGTCGTCCAGCTATCCTAAAGGACGACGAGAGTATCTGGCAGTGCCGCCTGCTTTTACAACATCCCCTCGCGATCGAGGATGATATGCGTCTTGTCTCCACCGTGGAGCTCATGGCCATTAGAGAAAGTGTTCACAACAAACTTTCACCCTTTGACCGCCCGGTGGATGAAGTGACATTTAGTGTCCTTCAACAGGCCGACTCAGATTTTCAAAGCTGGTACAAGACATGGGATCAGGCCTTCTCTCAGAAGTACGAAGATGCAGGTGAGTCGTCATCTTTGGGAGTATGCAAGTACCGAAAACGCGGCCGTTAGCCTTCTACCGTCAAAGCTTGCAACTTCAACAATTGCATGCAGAACTGTTCCACAATGCAACAGCCTTGCGGGGTATTGATGGCCCGGAGGATGTACAAAAGATGCCGAGAGTGCAAAGGGACCTCGCGATTCGCTCCATCCGAATTGCACGCCAGGGCATGGATATCACTGTCAATTCTCCTTCGTACAGCGAGGGCATGAAATACGGTGAGTCGACATATCGTCCCATCTTTGAGAGAGGTGTGACCTTGTGGTAGCTGTCCACTACACGCATGCTACTGCCACGTTTGCTGCCTCGTTCCTCTTGCGACTCGCCCGCCTTTTGTAAGCACCACCAGTCTATCGTTTTTTAAACCATTCCTTATTTTCCCATCAGCCCGAATGAGTGCGACGTACAGGACGTCCGATCACAAGTTGAACGGTTGGCAGCCTTGATGTCCCAAAGTAAGCTCTCAGTTTCACCTGTGGACTTTGCTGATGTCGTCAACCAGTACCTGGGAAGCGTTATGCTCTGACACTTCAGTTGATGCTAAAGAGAGGCCATAAACGAAAAGCCGCATCCGCCTCACTTTCTCCGAAGATGTCACGTGAAGCTCAACGTCCGGCACCCATGACTATAGAACAGCAGCAACAGCCGGGCGTAATGAACCACGAATCATTCTCACCTACATACGAACCGTCGTTCACAAATCCGGAAGCGTTGCAACAAATGCAAATGGGGATGCCTCACCAAGCTACTGATGTGGACAGCATCTGGAGGGGATTTGAAATGACTTCCAGCGAACAGCTCCCCGTCTGGATATCCGACCAAACCTTAGGTGGCAACACATTCTCGCAGCAAGGCATGAATGCCTTCCTTCTTCCCACAGATTATCTCCCTGCACCTCAGATATGGTAACGTTTTTTTTTTTTGGCAATAAAGTCGGCATCTGTTACTGTTGTCTTGTCTGGCTGTATACGCCTAATGTCTTGTAAATCATATCCCGAAAGCCACTATATGATATCGTTCTCTACCCAGCTTTCATCTTGACGAGCAACACTGGCTAAAAACATGCAAGATTAAAGTCGGATTTGTTTTGTCCGCTGTTGATAACTAATCCTTGATTTCCGAATAGGTCTCTTCGTGGACTGGTCTAATTAGAATCTGGGCTTGACCCGGGTTGCATATATAATACCAGCATTCGTCAAGGCTGCCTCAGCTCCTATTTTCTTTGTCTTCCTTGCAAAGCCTCTTGAGTCGCTCACCGCTGCATCGTCATGTCAAACAGTCCATCAACGAAACAGCCCAGGCTCTCTGAGATATCTGGAAGGATCAGTTTTCCTTGGATGCCATCGGATCGCGGAAGTCCCACTTTACCCATCCACTCGAGGACTGGAGCACGAGACCCAGTAGCAAATCCGGAAGAAGCTGAAGGGCGCCCCAAGGGAAGGCGTCTCTTCTCTTTCTTGGTCGGTCGCTCGAAAGACGTCCCGGCGCTGGACAACGAATTGTTTAGCGATGCGAAGACAGCTCAGTCGCAACCAAACTGGCCGAGTTATTTCGACGTCCCTGAGGACCATGCACCTCGAGATCACGCCAAAATTCAAGCTTCGACTCTCAAGAACGTACCATATCTCGCCGATACTGAAGGACGCACGTTTTATCGAGGTGGAAAACGACGACTCAACGTCATGAAGCGGAATAAAACGGAGGCGAAGGTCCTCAAGCATATACAAAGTACGTGGTCTTGAGACTTTGGCAAGTCGGGTTGATGACATGGCGTCATAGGTGTCGACAGACGGCGCCAGTTCATTCTCGCATTGGCCAAGTGCTTGCTGACGTTCGGTTCACCCTCTCATCGCATCGACACGCAGCTGACCACGGCGTCTGTCATACTGGATGTCAAAGCAGCGTTCGTGCTCATCCCAGATGTTATCATCGTGACATTCGGCGATGAAGACGTGCCCGCCGCCGAAACTCATTTTGTCAAGGCCAAGGGTCGAATCGCGTTAACCTCGTTGCACAAAGTGCACATCATCCTTCGCAAGGTGCTGCATGATAAGATGACGGTTGAAGACGGAACGCAGGAACTTAAAGATATCCTCAAAGCTCGCCCTATCTACTCACTTTGGCCGCGGTGTCTCTTTGCGTTCCTTACGGCTTCCATGATCTCCGCGATGGTCTTTGGGGGGTCTATTATCGATATGTGGATATCTGGCCTGTGCGCTTGCGTGTTTCAGTATTTGGGTCTCAACGCCGCATCAAAGAGTGCCACGTATGCAAACGTTTACGAGTGAGTCATCCGAGATCAACCAGCCCACAACATCCCTGTTTAAGCAGCCGTTCACAGGATCTCTATTGCAATTATTGTCTCCTTCGTCTCACGAGCACTGAGTACGATCCCTGGAGATCTGTTTTGTTACAACGCTATTTCCGCCGCCGGGGTCGTTCTCATTCTGCCAGGTTTCACCGTCCGTGAGTCGCGTTTCAGACGTGCCGGCTAAATATTCACTAACCGGGACCCACAGTCATCAGCGCGCTGGAGTTGACGTCGCGCAACATGCTCTGTGGATCAGTTCGGATGGTTTACGCGATCATTTATACGCTCTTTTTGGTAAGGATTGTCATGGTGACGACGGCTCGTCCTGCATGTTCTGACCAAGTAATTCGACCTTGCTAGGGTTTCGGTCTAGCCATCGGATCCGACATTTATCTCGTGATCAATCCCCATGCGCGACGCACACTCGAGAGGAACCAAACCCCGACGTATCGAAAGCTACACGGATCGTTTCATGCTGAAAACGGGACTTTTGCCCTTGGAGAGGCGGTGTTCGGATTTGCCAAGGCTGCTTCCCTTGATAGGAACTATTTGCTCAGAGGTATTTGACTCCACGCTGTTCTCCCGCGGGACCATGTCCAACGGTAACCCCAAGGGTGTAGCAGACAGCCAGATGCGCCGTGGTGGCGACAGCCGCTTCCCTGGTGGCTGTTACCCGCCATGGTCCCGACCTACGCCGTCGCCTCTTCGCTGTCAAACATGCAGACGTTTTGGAGCTGGCAGATGTTGGTCATGGTCATCTTTGCGTGCTTGGCGTTCACCGCGAACAAGTTGGGTAATATCTTTTTGCCCGATAACGGTGACCTCGTCTCCGCCGCGGGGGCGTTGCTGATCGGCCTGCTTGGCAATTTCTATTCGCGGATGATTCGCGGGACAGCTTTTACCTCGATGGTGACAGGTATTCTTTTCCTTGTGCCCGTACGTGGAAGGATCGTTGTCATGTCTGCCATTCTCACAGTCTTTCCTACAGTCCGGCATCGCGGAGGGAGGCGGCCTCATCGATACCGATCCAAGCTCGACGGAACAGTACTCATCGGGCTTTTCTCTTGCCGTACGCATGATTCGGGTTGCTATCGGAATTACGCTCGGTCTTTTCGTCAGCCAGATATTTGTTTATGCCTTGGGGCGACGAAAGAACACGACCCTTTTTGCATTCTAGAGCGCTGAATTGCGAGATATAGTACAGTTATTAGATATATTCATATGTAGCGCAAAAGTTGTCTATTGATTACAACGAGGATGCTCTACAAATAAGAATTGCAGTAGTGTGTCAGAAGGTAAGGATCTCATCAAGATGGAGTTAAACGAAGGCATACGGTAAATCAACATAAATTATGACCCAAACAGCTGGTTCAACTCCTCCATCCGTCGCTGAAGTAGGTCGGCTTTGCTGAAATGCTGACCCAGGGTCATGTTGGCCAACTCGGTCTTTTTCCGCTGAACCTCTAGCAGGCGATCCTCTATGGAGTTTTCAATGATGAGTTTGACAGTCGTAACGGGCCGTGTCTGTCCCAAACGATGCTATCAGGTCAATGATTAGTTGGAGATAGTGAGTGTGCATAAAGTGGTGGCATACGATACGATCGACAGCCTGGTTCTCCACGGCTGGGTTCCTGAACATACGCTTAAGCACGCTCGAGGACAAAGGCTTGACAAAAAAAACGTACCAATAAGGATCCATCAGGTAAACACGTTGTGCAGCAGTGAGGTTCAACCCGACTCCACCAGCCTTCAAGCTGACAAGGAGAACTTCGCAAGCAGGGTCATATTTGAGGGCGTCCATGGCTCTTGTCCGATCCTCACGTTTCATAGTACCATCCAAGCGGTCGTAGCGAATTCCGGCGGCATCCAGAGCGTCTTCGATCCTAAAGAATAGTGCATATAAGAGTATGAACCATCAAAATAACTAAAACCATACTTATCGAGCATGGTCGTCCATTGCGAGCTAAGGGCTACATGTTCAGCAGTTTTTCACCTACAGAACCACCACTTACAATACCACAGTCTTGATCCCGTCATCAACTCGCCTCCCTTGATCGTCTACCATCTCCACCTCGACCGAGTCGGGATCGTAGTTGGCAGAATATGGGTTTGCCTTGGAAAATTGGATAAGATCGTTAAGCAAAGCTTTGACTTTGGTTGAGGGAGTGAATTTCTCCGCGCCGACCCCTTTCAGCTTCTTTTCCCGCTTGCCAGGTTTCTTTTTCAATGATAAATCCAGGGGTTGACAGTCAGGCCGTACTTGCATTGCGTCTTGAGGGGAAAGTCCGGTCTGACAAGCAGAACATGATCGTCGAATGTCCGGGGACACGTCTGGCCATCCAGGACACACGCACAACCGATAACACGGGAGGCAGAAAAGGTGCTGACAGCGAGTTAGAACGAGAGCTGATGTCGATGGACTATTGGTCCTTGTTGGGGCGCGAGATGCCGTCCCCTTCGTCCTCCGCCCACGCTTGGGTGCTGACGGCCCGTCGTCTACACAGGCCCCACCCTCATTGAATTGTTGGGTCTCCGGGGGAACGCATAGGTCTTCGCCACATTCTACACATTGCGTTGTTGCCGCCTCCTTCAGCAGTGCAACGATCGCGGCAGCACGGGACGGATTGAGACCCTCTCGTTCAATCGCGGCCGCAATGTCCTCATAGCTGCCGGTCTCCGTTGGTTGAACGCCTCCGGGTTCCTTGCCCTCGACAAGCTCAAAGTGATCACAAATTTGCCGCAAGCGCAGGATTTT
The DNA here is from genome assembly GCA_038091155.1 of Harrya chromipes. Lineage (NCBI taxonomy): Eukaryota > Fungi > Basidiomycota > Agaricomycetes > Boletales > Boletaceae > Harrya > Harrya chromipes. The sequence continues at coordinate 32,960 of JBBPNX010000084.1, forward strand.
CTGCAGGATCCCCACGTAATTCTTCATAACCTCATTTTTGTTCGACAACTCGTTGAACTCAGCTTTGGATTCCGTGAAGAACTGATCATAAATCGTTTGCTCGTGCGGGTCGAATTTGAGGTAACGTAGTTCGTCTCGACGAAGTGGAAGATTGAGAATTCTCTTTCCGTCAGAGGTCTTGGTTTCTTTCGTGCGTCGGAGAGTGATACACTTCATGATGGTTTGTAGTCGAGCGACGCCAAGTGACTGCCCATACTTGACAGGGGTTCCGATGAATTCCCTCCAGATGTTCTTGTCATCGAAGGGGTCTAAACGTAAGAACTTGATCAGTGCGAAAACGTCGTCAAGCTTGTTCTGGACCGGAGTTCCCGTCAGGCAGAGACGACGGTCAGCAACCAAGTCGCATGAGGCACGACTTCCTACGGTTCCGGTCTCCTTGATAGAACTGTGTCATAGTGAGCTCGAGCTCGCTGCTGGCTGGCTGGAAACACATACTGCGCTTCATCAAGTACGACTCTGAACCAGTGGATGGTTTGCAGAGCGCTGGTGGCTTCCACTGCAACATTAATGAGCGACTTTTTCCGTTTCATCCCCGCTCGTTTCGGTTTGGGTAGTCGTACCACCTGATTCCCATATTCATCAATCTCGACGCCGGGAAGTCCTCCATCACTATCGCCTTCCTCTTCTTCGTCAGGTTCAAGAGAAGTGATACTCCGAGTTTGCCTTGAATACTCAGAAGCCAACGTTGCATAAGTTGTGATAACAGCATCAAAATCTGCTAGGAAAGCTGAATCTGGCCGACGCGCATTCCCATGGTATACATATACCCGCAACGACCGGCCACCCGCAGGACGGCCAGGGGGTTTGACGTCGGGGCTGGACTGTTTGTGGTCGAACGTCGTCTGAGAGGGTGGTATAGTAGTACCTGATGCATTCGTAGCTGCCGCGCAGCTGATCCCACCACCCCCAACTACCGAAACCTCCCCTCGCCAATGCTCGCGGAATTGGTCTTCCCAATTCGACACGGTTGAGAGAGGGCAAATGATGAGCGTTGCTCGACTTTTGACCTTGATTCGAGATGCACGCGCATATTCAGCTTCTGCCTTATCCTGAGCCTTCGCTGCCTTGCCTTTGCCCTTGCCTGAGTCGGACGAAGTGGGCATCCCCCAAACACTCCCAGTAAAATGCGCAGCGGATAGAGTATCCTCGAGAACATTTCTGTCTGGAAAAGCGGGAAGGGGAGGCAAGGGGGAAGCAGCGAAGGCGTGAGCGGCATCCAAAGTAGCAGCGATGAGGGACACGCAAGCGATCGTCTTGCCAAGACCCATCTGTGAAGTACATTTGTCATTACGTAATCTTAACCAGATGGTACAGACGCACGTCATCGGCGAGAATGGCGCCTTTCGCTTCCTTTGGTTCACAGAAGAGTTCCTTCTGAGTCACGATATGGAACCACGAATGTTGTCCAGACTGTGGGTTCACCCTGGCCTGCCACAGAGAGGAGTAGCGGCCATCGTTACAACGTTTCTCGCGTTCTCGTTCGAGAAGGAAAGTAAGCGCTTTCTTCTGATGGGGATAAAGAACCGTCCCGACTTCATATACTTTTCATAAAACGTGACGAATCAGTGGATGAAGCGGTGACGAATAAGAATAATGAACGAGAGTTACCGGGTTCAGTCTCAGGGAGCTCATCTCCGCTTCTAAGGTTCTTGAAGAGTTCCTCTACCTGACTGCGCTGAATTTCGAGCGTCTTTCCGGACACTGAAGGTGCGGTCCAACGAGAACTGCTGCCTCCCGGGCCTAAAGAACCAGGACGAGAGGGAACGGACGATTGACGGTGTCCTCCAGGAGGAGGATTGTGGGGGTTGCAATAATGATAGTTAGCAAGCCGCTGCACGTCGTACGGAGGTGACGGATGATCGAGTAAGAGTCCACACTGGTGGAGATAATTTCCGACGACATTGATGTTACCCTTTGGAGTGTAAACAAGCATCTGTAATGGAAGGATGGGGAGCTGCGGTAGGATAAGAAGGGCGGGTTCTAGTGAAGCTAGGTCAAAGGGTGAAGTATGCTCACATTTGGCGCGCCACGACGCACTTTGGCGTCTAATCGGATGAGACCTTTGCCTAGCATCGGGCCAAGGTGGGATGCTACTTTCTGCTCGACCACCCCAAAGGCGTCACCCTGACTTATTTCGCCGGAAGGGGATTTCATGTGCGGGGTTTTGATATGTATAGTTTCTGTTAAACCTGGCTGTTTCTGAGGATTGTGCTCATATTGAAGACGAACGCTAGCCCATTCTGTTTCTGGCTTGGCCGGATCATACGGCTGAAGATACGTGACCGGATAGAGGACCAGGGCGGTAACCATAAGCTGCCCAATGCAAACGGGAGTCCTAGGGGAGAGATCGTCCGGGAGTGGGGTGGCTAGGGGAAGAGGAGAGGAAGGAGGAGAGGGGGAATGAGTGAGATCAATGACGTTATTGGGGAGGTGGACTGTGAATGGGTGGATATGTGATGAACCATTTTGAGGGGGAGGGATATGTTGATGCGAACGAGGCAGCGACGGGACTGGAAAGACGGGGCGATAGGCCGGGGAGTGCAGCATCGGTGGCTTTGGCGCGTGTGGTGGAACGGGGTGGGGGTACGAAGAGAAAGGGTACGCCTGCGGGGATCTCAGTTCCACACGAGCGCGTGTCGATGGCAGGGGGACATCGTCGTCTTCGGTCAAGTCGATTCGCGCAGGCTCGGAGAGGACAAGGTTGGACATGGACATGGACGGGACAGGGTGAGTATCTTGCATGGTGACCGGGACGCTGTGAGGAACAGCGACGGACACTCAAAAGAGAGGAGTACAGCAACAGCAAAGAACCGTCTCGTCGAACGTCAATGGGCAACTCGTTTACTCTGATCTTCGGCATTCAATCGGCATGAGTAAGCAACATTTCACACGCTCGCTACTGTGCAATAGTGTAATTTCCTATTTAGGATAGCCCCTTTTCTCGACACTATATATCCTCGATCGATCATCCCCCTGCATCATATCTTCAGAACAACACTATTCATCATTACAAAAAACAAGCAGACGTACTGGGTGCCCATCCCATCGCATAGTATGCCATTCTCGCTGCCTCCTCTTTTGCGAGTTGCTTACTCGGCCCACTCCCCTTGCCTTTATCTATCCCATTCACTTGAATGATGACTCAGTCCGACTGTCATTTCGCCAGCAGATCAACTCACCGACACAAGTCACATTCCACTTTCCAGCGTGCGGTGGTCCAGAGAATGCCGCAGGGTACGCGACACTCAGCCCTCGTTGCGTCGCTGTTTGGTTGAAGAGCGGCAAAAATGCTAAATGTGGCTGCGCAGGTGCTAATGGATTTCCAAAGCTCGGCATCCCCTTAGGCGGTGGCGGTGGTATTGGAGGCGGTATGCTTGGCGGAGGTGGAGGCGGAGGCAGCGAAACAGTCGAATATGGGTTATAATGCGTAGGCTTATACCCAGCTGACAGGCTAGAGAGTGCGTATTGTAGCGGTTGTGTCGAGAGTCCTTGCAGTGACTCTTGGACCTTGGCTCGCTTTCCAGCCTGTTCTGCAAAGTCCGCGGGCACAAGGTCGATCATGCCTTCATCCCGAAACACGTTTTGTGATAATCGCAGTAGGGCTCCGACCCATTGTTCGACAACCGTTAGTCCACGCTCACAAAAGACTGCCCCGAGATAAGCGAGAAACAGTAGACGACCTTGCTATAGTCCAGTTTTAGAACGACAGATCTCAACGGATTGGGCGGACGCACCACCTACCTCGGCCTCCCCTACCGACGACTGAAATGATGGGTCGTAGCGTAGTTCGTCGCGAAGTCCATAAAAGTTGGTCCATGTGTCGATGATGTTCACCGATAATAGCTTTCGTCTCCATTTCTTCCTGAAACATCGTCTCGTGCCACTGCGAGGTCATGGAAGTTGCGCTCACCTCAATCTCCCCTCTCATTAGCATCGGCTTTCTGTTAAACAATAACTGCGTCGTCGTCATCTCCAATATGTGAGACCCAAGCGCCGACAATCGTTCGTTGTCGCGATATTTAGCGTGACACGCAAGTCGCAGGGATCTATGAGTAAACACTTCCAACATAATCTCTCCAGAAACCTTGGGCAACTCTGGCAAGTCTTCTGGAGGTGCATCGTACGTCATAGACCGCTGCCGTTTGCGGGACGTTGGATTTGACCCAGATTCAGAGGACGTCTCTACTTCCATAGAAGATGGATCTGCGATGTTGAACGTTCGGAGACGGGGAGTAAGAACCATCAGCCTGGCAGGCGATACCAGAATTTCGATTAGGAGAAGGTTTTATTTTTGCTGGTGCCTCTTGCCCGACAACTTTGTACTTCGAGTCCGTGAGATGTGTGAGAGAATCGTGAATCCGACCAGTTCGTAGAGAGGAGCCATCGCTTTACGTACGTTAGTCGGAGTTGACCAACTTGGTTTAACGATTGGATATGTGCTACTGTACTATAATACGCACGACAGAATATACGACTTGGGCACTACGGTACTGTAGTTAATGAAGATACCCGGATTACTGCATTGCCTAATATTCATCCCTGCGCCTCGGGAGAGGCGAGAGTCAAGCAGATATTTGCATCCTGTCATGGCCAGATTGCTCTGCTGCTTCGCTCTCTTGCTTCCGCTGCTTAAGAAGACGTCGGAGTTTCTTGACTACCCGTTTCTGCGATGGGTCCCCCGATAACCGCACAATATGCTTCGGGATGCTAGGACCATGTCAGTTAAGAAAGTAGATTTGTATGGTTGTGACAGACCTATTCGTGTCCTGGATGATGGGACAATTCTTGACACGATGTTGGGATCCAAGGCACACAGGGCAGCCAGAAAACACCATCTGTTTCTGCTTCTTCGACGAATTCTCAGGCACTTCACTAGGCGAAGACATGCGTTTGGAGGGCGGCACCACTGGCAACGAGTGGTCCGACTGGAGGGTAGAATGTCCGTCTACAATGCCCCCCCAGTTGTTCCCAACGATAGGGCCGGGAGGAGGGGTTCTAGCCCGCACATGTACAGGCAATTGCGATGAGGCAGAGTTGTGCTGGTCTCGGCATGTCTCTCCACGTTTACCTGATCCGTTAGTTTTCACAGCCTTTGAGGAGGGTCCTGGTTTGGAGACCAGCTTGAGAGGTTGTCCAAGCAACAAATGTCCTTGACCGCGAGCGTATAATGTTTGCTCTATGGCTTCGATAGCACGTTTCTGGGCGTTTATTTTGAACGTGACATTCACAAGACATAAGATAACCACGCACTCTGTCTTCCCATGGCTCATCGCCCGCATGATTCATCAAGATCTCCCGATACTCCATGAGATTTGAGGAGCTTTCTGTCATGATACATGCACCAGATTCGTGGTTGCATCCACAAAGGCCACACTTCTCATCGTCATGATGCGGGAGGGCTGACCCAGACGCTGCAGTCGGAAACGGTACAGACAGATTACGTCGTTGCTTCTCAGGCAATTCTGGGATCGATGGAACTTCAGGCTCAGCAGCCATTGACTCCGTCGTGGTATCGGTGTCATCACCGGCACCATGATGAGCCGAAGCATCATATGCATCAGAATCTGATGAGGTCCCAGATTTTAATTTTCGGCCCTTCTTTTTGCCCTTGGTGGGGGTCTCATCTGGACCATCGAGGAATTCGAGTTGTTGCTGTAAGAAATAAAATTAGCCAAAGAACAGTACGAATTTTTTAACAAACCTGAGGGAAAGCGGCAGCAGCCTTTCGACGAACTCCACGACCTGTTACCTCCTTTTCTTGGATTGCATCCTTCTTAGCAGCCATACGTTCTAGCGCCTGGGCCCATGAATCTCCCTGATCGACGCCGAGTACGGCATCCCCAAGGTCTTCAAGAACGTCCTTCTCTGCTGCCCATACCTTAGCAAAGTTGAACTTCATGCCCGGCTCAGTGGCAATGTTCTGTTCGTCCCCTTCGACCTCTGTTTTCTCGATGAGCTTATCAAGGTCATGGTCAGTGTCTGTGGGGTGGGTAAGCCTGGATCTACCAAGAGAACCGAGTCACGACGCACAAACAATGTCTTTCGAACTCTGGTCACCCTCCTCAAAGAGCGCCCTGGCACCGAAGGTTAGAATTGATTTCAGGTCGCCGCCGCCACTTTCGTCGTCATCCATCTTCTGTACGATCAGATGATCGAGGACTAGTTTCTTCTTGCCCGCCTGCATAATTCGTTCTGCGGGAAGTTAGACAGGGATGATTCTCAAAAATAGTGGGATTTGCCTTCAGCAGAGTCTTTCACCATGAGTTTGAATACGAGGCATGTCTTCTGTTGTCCGTAACGATGCGCACGAGCAATTGCCTAAATATATTTAGAACGTGACGGGAATAGGGTGAAATGTCCTCATACTTGGAGGTCCTGTATGTTTGTGAGCTAGGCGGCCAAAAACAAAAATACATGTTCCCTGACCTGATGCGGATTAAAATCCGGATCAAAAATAATTACTGTATCTGCAGTGTAGAGGTTGATACCAACACCACCAGCACGAGTGGTCAGTAGGTATATGAAATATTCTGAATCTGGCCTATTGAACTCATCCATTCCCTTCTGTCGGATTGCTTGTTTTGTTTCGCCGTCCTGGAAAAGAAAGCGTGAGTGAAGGTCGACCCATAGGGTTGAAGGTCGCACCAATCTAAGGTATTTGTAATTCTCGCCCCTCAAGAAGTCTTCGACGATGTCGAGAGCAATGACAAACTGAAAATATGAATGAAAGACGATCAGAACTACGTAAAGAAACGAGACATACCTGACTGAATAAGAGTATACGGTGACCTCTTGCCTTGAGCTTCGGTAACAGTGATTTGAGTAGCCGAAGTTTTGCGCTGGCGTCGATTAGTTTCTCGTGAGCCTCGCGCAGCTCAAGACCTCGAGGTTCAATGTCATCCGAGATCAAGTACGGGTGTTGGATGCACCTGTCATTCGTGAGAAGGGTCAATGGCAACCTACACGAGTACATACTTCCGTAACTGCATCAGTATGTTGTTCATATTTGTCTTTGATCCTGCTCTACCAGCTCCAACGGTCGACACTTGCGTAAGATGTTTGAGGACGTCTAAGTTCTGGCCTAAGGCAAGGTGAATTATGCAGCTCATATACGCTGCGTCATAGCCTCACTTAGAATCGATCGATAAACCTCTTTCTGCAGTGGAGCCATTGAAAGAGGGACAATGACCTCGTTCTACCCAAACATATGTTCAGTGGACTATTGTCGGGCAGATTGTAAATACCTTGGGTGGGAGCTGAAGTACTTCACTCTTGATACGGCGGAGGAAATATGGCTTTAATCTTGTGTGCAATTGGCGTACTAGGTCTTCACTGAGTTCTTCATATTCCTTCTCAAGCGCTTCGAGATCCTCCCACTTATCGCGGTCAAGGAAATTCATTAAGTTGAATAGTTCCCGGATATTGTTATTCAGTGGAGTCTAGGGGAAAATGCTGGGTGAGTAATTGAAGTGGGACGAAGGTTGACTGACTCCTGTCAAGATGACCCGGTGGATCGGCTTGAGCTCGTTTAATTTTTTGAAGAGCAGATTGCTATCGCTTTTCACTTTGCGCAGGAGTGAAACGAAGATTTGAAGCTAGCAGGGAAAGACTCACGGCGCTGACCCTCATCGACAACCAAGATCTCCCAGCGACCTACACTCTTGAAGACAGCCCCGAAATCTTTAGGATTCGTGACGGTCTCATACGTAGTGATCAGAACATGATATTTCGGTTCGCGTTTTCGCCTGTGGAATAACTCATATCGCATGACCACATCCCTTGATTTGGCTTCTCCAAAGAAGGGTACCACTTTAAGCCTGGGAGCCCAGCGCGAAAACTCCCGAACCCAGTTGGTGATCGTGGAATTTGGAACAACGACAAGCGCCGGAGCCGCCATAAACTTTTCGATTAAGGTCCCAAGGGACGTGACGATCTGAACAGTTTTTCCCTATGAATAATATCAGGACAGGCGGGAAAGAAAGTAATGGACGACGAACCAAACCCATTTCATCGGCTAATATGGAAGGCTGGCGATTCCACCAATTATCACAAATCCAGTTATATCCATCGATCTGTAGGTTCATGAGCGAAGTGTTTGATCGGAGTAAGACCACATACCTGGAATCTCATGAGCTTGAGATGTTCAGTCTGTCCAAGATCAGGTTGCTCGTCAACATCTCTTTTGAGAGCGAAAGTGCTGTAACCGTTCTCTTCACGAGATTCCCGACGGTCAATCTCTTTTCGCGACTTCTTCAGATGGACTTCCTGGGACGCAATGAAACTGAGGAAAGCGCGCTCATAGGCACCGTACCCAGGCTCCCCGTGGCGTGGTGGAGAATCCCAAGTTGCTGCAAGAAACTAAGGGAGATTGTCGAATGCAAAGTTGGGATACCGACCTTCTTCGTACCCCAGATCCTCCCACTTAACGAATACCCATATAACTTGGTCAATGTACTCGAGCGAAAATGCTGCACTCGTCCTCGACAGCCATTCATCCAATTCCTCCATAAATGATTCATCGGGCTGCTCACCCTCCCCATAAGCCCGTTCAAGCTGATGTTGAGAGTTTAGAAGTGCGTCATCACCATGACCCCTGCGTATGACGCTCTTCTTATGCTTCCCGTTCGTGCTTGTCTGGGGATTCCAGAACCGCACATCGAGGACCCGCTCGATGGTCTTCCAAGCCGGAGGGATTCGGCGCTCAGCGTCGAGCAAAGGGCCAAGTGAGACGCGCTTCGGCTCTGTCGAAGCGCTAAGTTCGGGAGTATCGGCTATGTTGGATTCGAAGACAGTTGACTGCTTGTCAAAATTATTGGGCTTGTCGACATCCATAGCAGCCTCGTCGGATACTGGTTCATCGAGAAGTTGGACTTTGGGACCCTTGGCAAGGAAATGTTTCAGTTTCGACAAGTTGGTCGAAACTAGCCACATGTGAGACACCCATCGCGTCCGTCGATAACTACGGTCTGCCCATTTTACCAAATATTCTCGAGGTAGAGGAGATCTGGCGTCAGGGGGATTCGCTGAAGGGTGTTCGACAACCCCTGGAGGGTAGGGTCGCCAGGCCAGAATTTTATCCAGTGGATAAACGTATGAAGCGCAATCAGCACAGCGCCAATCGGTTTCTTCTTGATAGTAACTTGCGAGGTCTGCATCTTCCCAAGCCCTGCCCTCCGGATCGGGCAAATGTCGATAATGAGCAAGTCGTCTGCAAGAAAAGCATCTGAAAAGGAGTTCACGGGAGGGCTGCAACGAAGCGTCGTCTACAATAGGCGAGATATCGTCGCCCATTTCAACAACAGAGGTATCACCTTGCGCAGGTTCATGCGAGGACCTGGGAGGAGCGAGCTTGTTCGCAAGCGACGGGTCGGGTTCTAAAGCCACTTCTAAGCACCCCATGCAGATACCACCCTTCATACACATTCCACAGATGAACTCAGTTGTCTGGTTGATGTCAAGCTCCTTGCGATTCGGTAAATTGCCAGGTGACGAATCTCCTCGCGCACTCCACCGCTCTTTATCACGAGCACGAGCAGCCCGAGTAATTTCGTCTCTTTGAGTTTGTGCCAGGCACTTCCAATGGGCGACCACGGGACATTTGAGGCTGTGAAATTGTATCAGTGACATGAAGGAACAGATTCTTGGATACCCGAACCATCGAACCCAGCCTCCCAAAGTCTGCATATGGTCTTCGTCCTCATCGGATTCGTCTTCATCGCCTTTAGTCTTGCGTCTGCTTTTTTTCGCTTTCATCAACAGCTCATGGGCGGGAAGCTTGTGACATTTCTCGCAAATGTCTCTGTGGGCACGAAGGGGCAGCGCTTCGTCGTCCTCGTAGAAATCAACAGTAAGATCATCGATGTCACGGAAGTGTCCATAGGCAGGGCGGGCCATAGCAGACCCCTTCTTTCTGGACTTTTTGCCAGCTCCTTGCGTCCGGGACTTATGTTCAGGACTATCAAGGTAGTCATCATCATCTAACTCTTCATCGTCGACGAAATCATCGGTAAGGATTTTACGAACGCGCCTCGTTGAGCGTGTTGACTTTCTAGGAACGATTTCTACGTCAGAGTCTACCTGACCGTAGCCACCTAGCTCATCTCCAGAGCCAGAAACTGATCGTCGCCGTTGAACGCGGTTTGTACGAAGTTTTCTAGGGCTAAAAGGAAGCTTGCTTTGTTTGAGCTTCCTGTTGCTTGCAGTGAGGCGGGCAGATTGACGAGTCAAGACTGGGCTATAATAACCTTCATCGTCACTCCCATCATCGTCCTCTTCTGTGAGAGGAGAATCGGAAAGAGGAGACAATGATGCGTCGCTATCCTCGGAGGGTGATTCGAAAGCTACAGCGCGAGTCACTGGGATAGGATTCATTCGCGAGTATTCATGAACATCATCGGAAGCAGGATTAAAGTGGGCAAGTAGACCCAGTGCCTTCCAACGCCCTGGATGGATTTATTAGACAAGACGACAAAGGACGCCTTTCGACAACGCACGGTATTCATCGACAAGGTCACTGTATTGAGAGAGAAATGTATGCGAAGAGATCTGAAGAAAGTTACATATCACAGACGGGAACAAAGAGAGCGAGCTGTGACCGACCCTGCGCGCGAGTCCGTCTTTGAAACGAACAAAATAATGCGACGGTTTGCCCCCACCGTCTAATGGGAACTCGCCAATGACTGCATCAAGGTCATCGCGCACAAATTCAGGGTCTCCTCCGAGATCAAATGGAGTTGGCTGATAAAGTGCTTTAATAGTTGGAGAAAGTCTCGGTGGAGCCACAAAACATTGAACGTTTCGACGCGTCGACGTTGTTCGCTGAGGAGTAGGGGAAGGAGTATCAGGCGGTTCAGAAGTGAGAGGAGAGAGCTGGGAAGGGCTAAAAAGACGCGCTGGATTACTGAGTGGGTCAGCCATTGTAACGAGCTGACTCGCAAGTGGGAGTGACTCAATGATTGCAAGATGCAAAACGAGTGCGTTGTCCCGAGGCGCGTTCATGGCCAGTGAACACGATCCGCTTTGTCAGCACGAGTCATGTGACATTTAATCTACTAGTACATCACTTGCATAGGGCCGCGACTGCGCGCGGCAGAGCCCGCTACTTTGCTTAGCAGAAGAATAGAAACTTTGTTCATAGTACATAGTATTAATGGCACAGAAACGGAGAGGTAGATGTGTCAACAATCTA